>JASAMX010005025.1:0-16418 GCA_030248175.1 Microlaimidae sp. YZB2_3 | reverse complement strand
TTTTTCTTGTACATTCATTTTGTAATCCAAACTAATCCACAGTCGTTTTATATATTAAGAATTACTAAAGGCTGGTTTATACTTATGACCAAACATCCTTTGGATTTTGTCCAAAGGAAAAACAAAGCGTCAAAAAGTCCTTTGGACTTTGTCCTTTGGATTTTGTCCAAAGAACAAAGGACAACGTGTTCATACTTTTCTGTATTTCGGTTTTCCCTTTGGATTTTGTCCTTTCAAATTTCAAGTAGCATTCATATTTCGTCCAAGGAAAAAAGTCCAAAGGACGTTTTGACTTGTCCAAAAGACGTTTTGGCTCTCCGGAAATTTTCCTTTGTACCTACGTCCAAAGGACGTTTTGTCATAAGTATAAACCACTCTTTAGTGCGGCTTAATTTACCATAACGACGACTATGCTTAATATTTGCGATTAAAAGCAGCAAAAACTTAAAACGTTGAATGAGACGTTTTAGATTAAACTAATCCATCATCAGCTTTAAATATTTAAATTATAAAATTACAGAAATTAGAATTGTCTATAAATATGATATATATAAAAGCTACAATATTATTTAAAAAATCTTGATAAAACATATATAAACAAACATATATGAGCAAAGAAAGAGTAATAGCAATAAGAAATTATAAACATTTACAAAAAAACACTAAAAACAAGAACAAGCTCTACTGGTATTATTTCCATTTGGATCTAATATAAGGCGACATTTTTCGCAATGTTTCTATCTATTACAAATATCAAATTATCTGCCAAAGTATTGTTTTAAGTTTAAAGTATTGAAATAAAATTTTTAAAAAATCTATATTTGTTAAATATTTTTTAGGTTTATAAAAAATTAGATTTGATTATTTGGTGTTAAGTAGCCGTTTATTTAACAGTTGACTAAATCAACCGCCAAACAATAAAAAGCATGCAATACATTTATTTAGACCAAAAAAAGTCCGCGGAGAATAAGTCCCATACGCATTATTATCTTTCTATCGTTTAGGATTAATCGACTCACGTATCGCTCCGTGTTGTGTAGGGCTTAACGCGTAACGTCGTGATTACATCTGGATAAACGCATAGAAGATACAATTCATGTTTTAAAGAATTACGACGGAAAGAATGAATATACAAAAAAAGACTCGAATAAAATTTAGCATAACGATATTATTTAAAAGGTGGCGGGATAAAAATACCTGAAAATTTTTTTAAAGAAACGATTTGTTACCAAAATAGTATATAAAAAGTTAAATTAGAATAAAAATTTAATGCATCATAGAAAAAACTGAGTAATAATTCATACAAAGTACATCTCCCTGAAAATTGACTTCTTCATTTTATCGTTGGTTTCTGAATTTTTAGAAGGCAAAATCAAGGAGTCAATTTGGAAGCAGATGTAAGTTTTATTAATAAATTCACGAATTATTATTTATTTTTATTCTGTAGTGCGTTCAATTTTTGTATTATAATTTACCCTTCTTACATGTTGATGTTCAAAATTTATTCTTATACGAAATTTTTGGGTGGTTTGGGGTATCTGTTTTTTTCTGCCGCCTTTTACATGCAAAATTTAATTATGTAACCAAAGAAGCATTAGCGAAAATAAAAGTACAGTGCGATTAGGTTTAGAAAAATTAAACATTTGGTTACTTGGGTACAAATAAAAGTGTGGCCACTTGGGTACTAATCAAAAAAGTGGCTACAATATGATCAAAAAATAGGTATATTTGGATATTTGCTGATGCTTGGTAGAATAGAAAAAACCCAAGTTTTAATGTTACACGCGTATATTTGTGGCGGAAAAAAATATGTAATCTGTGGCGATTGACACGATAATAATTATAATATAATAATAATAAAAATTCGAATAAGAATAAAAAGAAGAAGAAGAATAGTGAAAAATGAATAAAGACATGCAAATTAAATTTCACAAACAAAATATAGTTATGTGATAGCTCCGTGGCACTCCAACACCATCCACTATTTCATTTCAAATTATTTTGTGTGCTTGTGGTGGTTTTGTTGCAAAGGTCGATAAAGAAAAATCCCGAAAACACCCAAACTATCATCAAAAACTGTCCATTCCAAAACTATAAATTCGAAAAAAAATGTTAAAAAATTTTTTACCGCATACGAAGGGGCGTATTCCCTATCGAATTGTGGTTGTACTTCATCCGCAGCAAAAAGAATCTGCAAAAATTGATACGTTTCTTCCAAAATTATAGAATTAACAGAGCTTTGTGTGTTAGAATAAGAACAAGCAAAAAAAAATTTTAAAAAACAAATGAAATATCAAGTTTTCAAAATCTTTTCATATAATTGCAATATTGTAATTGGGAAATAACTAGAAGATAAATTTTTAAATTAACCCGGTAAGGACGGCTCTTGAACCTGCCTCCGGAAGACTGGAGGCAGGTAGGAGGCAGGTAAAACTGCCTCGGAGGCAGCTAGGCGGCAGAGTGGAGGCAGGTAGGAGGCAGGATGGAGGCAGCTAAAACTGCCCTGAGGGCAGGTAGGAGGCAGGTGGCCCTGCCTCCTATTATGAAGCATATACAGGTTATAGGAGACAGGCAGGCAGCTAAAACTGCCTCGGAGGCAGGTAGGAGGCAGGGTAGAGGCAGGTAGGAGGCAGCAAAATTTTCGATGGAGGTAGGTAGGAGGGAGTCAAAAACCGTTTTTCCTAATTTAGGTACCCCGTCCTCACCGGGTTAGTTAAGTTTTTATACGACTGAAACCACATAATAGTTGTTGGTTTAACATTTTTGCAAATTATGAATTGGTGGTGAAGCTGTTCACCAGCCATAGTTTTCACTGAATGATTTTTCATGATAATTTATTAAACTTTGTATAATCTATGTTTAAAATGTGGTTGAACTACTAAAAAATGGATCAAAAATTCTAAATTCTGAATTACAGTACCCTAATAAAACTGTAATGTTGGGCAATTTCCTCAGAAAAATAGTTTATTACTTGACGTTTCGAAACCAGTTTTCGAAACGTCAGGTAATTATTTTTCTGAAGAAATTGCCCAACATTACAGTTTTATTTATCATGAATATTCCTTCTAAATCGTTAAAAAATACAGCATCCCTAAATTCCCTGAAAAACAATGTCAACTGAGGATTGGTTTCTTTTCTGTTGTGTGCTTTATGCCTTTGGCATTTTTTCGTCCAAAAACCGCTGGAAATCCATAGAAGGTAAATTTCGTGAGTGCTGCTCAGTGTTAAAGTTCGCGTCCACTTCGCAATCGTCGCCCAGTTTAATACTGAGCAGCGGTGGCGCAGAGCACCTTCTGCAGATTTGCAGCGGAAAGAAACCGAAAGGATTATAAAACGATTCGTTTTAAACCATAAACAAAATATTTTAAATTGATAAGAATTAAAAAGTACAGTATTTTTAAAATAAATACAGTATTAAAAAACAAAATATTTATTAATACTAATGCATTAATTAGAAATAATTTAAAACACTGTGAGCTTGCTTTTGGATTAATTGTGTTCTCTTTTTTTAATTACTTTTTTATTTACTTCCTGATTTTTTTCAAAATATGTTGCATTTTGTGCATAATATAACTACACTTGTTTAGTTCATTAGTTTTATAATTGTTTGAAATAAAAAATAAAAAAACAAAATAAACATTATTACAAAACAAAATGCTAACCTAGTTATCTTTTTAAGTGAAAAAATAAAATAAACTATCACTTTCTGATATCCTTAAAATTTTACAATTTTTTTCATATTAAAAGAGCAAAATCTCAAATCAAATTTTGAATTCGCCCGAAACACACTACTCCTTTATTACTAACCCGATTCAACTAAAAATTTTAAAAAAATGTTATAGGTTTTGTACAGAAAAAACGAAATACTAAACTTCGTCTTTACTCTGGCACAAAGAGTCACAATCAGTATAAAATTAACGTGACGCTGACTCTTTTTGTTTAGATTATTTTTGTGTCAAGATATAAAAAGAGTCACAGTTACGAGTATTTGACGACAGTTCTGACTTATTGTGTCCCAGTAAGGACGATTTGAAAAATGTTGATTTGGTATTAAAGAAGTCGAGTCCGGGGGATAACATTATGTGCGCTATTATTATTTTATTTAAATATAAAACTTGTTCGGCGTATAAAAATTCGTTTCAATTTTAAAATTTCAATTTCTTTTGTTTTAATTCTTAATCTCTTATTATATATTATATCTTATATTATTTTATTAATTTTATTAGATATAACTCAACTCACCTCATTTTGATCGATCGGCAGATAAAAACGTGCTTCGATTATTAGTGATAGCCAAATTACCGTTAACCAAACGAAGATTACCATAGTTGACAAATGAAAAAAATGAAACACTTCCAAAGGATAAATCTAAACAGTTTTTTGAGCATTCATTTACAATCTAAAAAAAAGCAAGGTTTAGATTAATTAAATTTCCAGACAAATGTTTTTCATTCTTTTGTTTTTTTACACATTTTTTTAAAACAAGTTCGCGAGTAAAAAACTTTTTATCACAAATATGTAAAAAATGCAGAATTTGAAGTTTTTAGTAACTAAATAAGGAAATTAAATTAAAAACTTAAACGAATAGCAATTAGTTTGTTTTTAAAAAAATTTTTAGTTACAGTAATATTTGAGTCAATCCGAATATTTAGAAATGAACTCCTTAGTCATTCTTTTGAAAGAAAAATTGCTCAATTTACGGAACCAAAATTATTTAAACTGTGCGTCTCAAAGTACTATCAGATATTTAGGGGCATTTAAGTTTTTTTTTAAATAAAGTTTTAGATGGAAAAAGCAAAAAAACCTTTTATTTTTTGATGCGTAGCTAGCTTGTTGACGGCATTCGATTTATTTAATATTTAATTTTTTAGGATTTTTTAGTTTACATAATATAACTAAATCAACAAAAAAATACATTACACATGAAAGAAAAAAAAACAATATAAATACAGTGTATGTGTACAAGCAGCAGTTTTTGTAAAAGTATAATTAAGTCTCGGCGTTCTTGCAAAAATTCATAAAATAAACTGAAAAATCAGAGTTTTTATTTGTAATAATATAGTCCACCATTTTTTATTCCGTAAAAAATGGCATAATCCAAACGTGGTTCCTTTTATGTCTTTAAATGTTTATGTTCTATCCGATTAGTTTACAACTTTTTTCTAATTAAACAAGAACATACGTCCGAAGTGAATTTTCCACTCCTTGTTTTCTATTCCTAACACAATTTTCATAGCAAATGACGGAATTAAAAAAAAAACTAAACTATAAAATAACGGTTCAATAGAAGTCAATTAATATAAATAAACTGTGTAAACTGAAAAAAACAAACATACTTTTGTTACTTGGACAATCGATAATTATTTTATCAGTATATTAAGTACATACAATTACAATTTTGGCTTCGAGACTCTTTGTTTGTTACGCATATGAGACAAGTGTGTGATATAAATTATGGAGCCTAACAAGCATTAGCAAATTAGAAATTATTGAAGACTGGCGTTTATTTTTTATATCCGACATGTAAGTTTATGTCAAAAATATTGCATGTTTTGCGTTAAAAAAATTAGTATTTTATCTTTATAATAAAATAATGCTTATCTATAATAAACATATTTTATTTTAAAAAAGGTAAACAAAACTTCTGAGTACTTGATTAACTTTAATTGCAACAAAAAAATTTCAATGAATAAAATGTTGTTTGATCCAAGATTTCATTCCAGTTAAATATGTCTGCTTTTTCTTTGTGTGTGCGTGCGTGTGTCTGTGTTTGCACAGAAAAAAACACAGAAAAATCAGACATATTTTACTTGATTACAAATTTAGATCCACTATACTACTTATTTTATTCAATTATATGGTATATACATATAGTTTTTAAGCATAATTAAAAACGTTAAAAAAATTAATTAATTCAAAAGAAAACAATATCAATACTACAAAAAAAATTTATTTCCAAACGGAACTGAAGTCAAACGGCCTATTAAACTCGTCAGGTAAATTGTAAATGCATATTTTAAATTAGTTCAAAAACAATTTTAAAACCACAATAAGCTTTTACAATAGACATTTCATCATTAAAACTAAACACGTCACCCCGCTCTTTAAACAATGATTCAGTTTCTAGAATATTTTTTTGCTGTTATATATGGTGGACCCAGTATTGAATATTTTATTTCAAATTTATCATATAATACCAAAAATATATAATATACCGAAAAAGGTGCAACTCCTATATAAAAAAATACGGAAAAGTAGGCCATTATAATTAACCTATTCATTTAAATGACACCTTCCATTATAATGGCATAGTAGTCATTTTAAATCGTCGAATTAAAATGAAGAGGAAGCTATTATAATAGCCATTTATTGATTTAATTTCACTTCATATATACTCACAAGTGTAATACTCTCCGGGCCGCACGAGTTTGTTCTTGTTGGTTTGATACTGTCCAACACTTTAAAACTCATGCGGCCCGGACAGTATTACACTTATGAGTATATATGAAGTGAAATTAAATCAATAAATTTGCTATTATATTGGCTTCCTTTCCATTTTAATTCGCCGAATTAAAATGACTACTATGCCATTATAATGGAGGGTGCCATTTAAATGGAGAGGCTCATTATAATGGCCTATTTTTCGTACTTTTTTACATTAGAGTTGCCCATTTTTCGATATATTATATATTTTTGATAATACTATAAGTTTTTTTTATTAAAAATGATTAGTTTTTATAAAGAAATTGTTAGAAACCTCTAAATTCAACTAATAAAAACAACTCAATGTGTGATGAAATAATAAAAAACGGAATATGAATGTTTCGATATATATATGCGGTTTAGCGGAAATTTTTCAGTTATTTGACTTAAGAATCTTTATTTCGCTCAATGTTCTGAAAAAAAAACTTCCGTCAACAGAAGGTTAAGAAATTTGAGCATCTTAAACCGGAAAAATCCTTTAGTAGAACTACAACTTTTAAATTCTATATTAGCACGAAAACTATCGGCGAAGCACTAAAAGTCAAAGTAAAAGTTTGTCCTAGGAATCTTTAAAAAAAACTTGTGGTTTTTCAAGAAAATATCTGGTATATTCATAAGAAAAGCAGTTGTAATATTCTTATTATTACTACTAATTTGGTAAGGTGTTTTTCAAAGGGTAGGGTAGGTAAGGAACTCAAAGACGTCAAAAAAATTTGGGAAGTGAAAGTCACAAGATGGAAACTTAAAGCTCTAGATAAAAAATTGAGCTTGGTTTAAAATTAGGCCTGGGCTCTCCATAAAAGTTACGAAAATTCAATTTCTTTGTAAAAGTCCATTCTTTCTTTCTGAGCGACATAATTCTGATCTTTGCCAGCAGAAAATTTGCCGCGATCACGTTGTATTGGTCAAAGCGCTCGTTTT
This sequence comes from Microlaimidae sp. YZB2_3, assembly GCA_030248175.1. Lineage (NCBI taxonomy): Eukaryota > Metazoa > Nematoda > Chromadorea > Desmodorida > Microlaimidae > Microlaimidae sp. YZB2_3. The sequence goes on along the minus strand of JASAMX010005025.1, from coordinate 9,014 downwards.
TTAAAAGATGGCGGCTAAAAAGATGTTCAGGTGTACTATATCAAACACAAAGTAAGGTCATTTTTGTTGAATTAGCCCAGTGTATGTTTAACATTAGGATCTTTAAAGTTACAAAGAAAAAACTGAGATTTACAAAAAAAATGGGGTTTTTACAAAGAAATCGAATGTCAGTAACTTCTATGAAACAGCGTCCAGGTGTAAAATTTTGCAATTTATAACTTTCGGCTGAAATTTCAAAATTTTCTTTCTCAAAATTTTCCCATAATAAAATTTTAAACTTTTAAATTTTGCACTCTCGGTTTTACTGCGAGGTAATAAATTTATAATAATGAAATGCAACAATATGATATAAAATGTCATAAAATATTAAGTTATCCCTTGCTCAAAATTAAATTTAAACACTATTATTAATAAACTACTTTGCTTCTGCATAATCGTTTGTTATTAGCTTATTATAGCGTCCTTTATAAGCGATTTAATCTTTATAACTTAATACTAAAAGTTTTTTACATTTTTTTATTTTGCATAAGTTTTTTTAATATATTATTATGAAAATATTTGATATGTTTGACATTTATTATCAAGACTGGTAAAATTCTTCAAAGTTTAAAAACAGTAGACTTGTTATAGTTTAAACGGTTATTCCCATTAACTCGGCGTGGGTTCAACCTAATTATGTTTGATATGTTTGGCATTTATTATCAAGACCAATAAAATTATACAAAGTTAAAAAATAGCTTTGTTATTGTTTAAACGGTTAAGCCCATTAACTCTGCGGGGCTTTAATCTAAGTACTACTATGTTGTGCAATTATTTTTTTATAAGTGTTTTGTGCAAAGTCCATCATGTTTATATTAAAGCCTGCACTTTAATTAAATTTTCCTCTGAGGACTTGTACATACGTCAAAAAATGCAAAAACTCTCCTCAACCAATCAAATGAATAAAATTAAGGCTGATTTTTTTTAATATTGTCATAGCTTTAAAAATTGTGACATTTAAAATCAATTATTAGTAACGACAACAAAAAAATATATAAAATCTAAATAAAAAAAAATGTAAATACATTTATTGTTCACTTCATACATAAATTAACTCTATATGGGTAAAACTAAAGCAGATATTGACCCTAATTAGGGCCATTATACGACGCAAATAAACCAAACATGTTAAAACCAAAAACCCTAATTAAGACACTGCCAATAAAGGCGTTCACAAATTAGTGCAATGAATGTGTCTGATTAATAAAATACATTATTTTTTGCATTAAGTGTTATTTATAATACTATTAATCATAGTATACATTATCAAATATATCATTCAATTTCATAGAATTTTTATTACAATATAAAATACAAGAAAAATTCATGTGCGTTTAAAATAAACTTATATTAAATAATGATTATTGATTTTTTTAAAATTTTTTTTAAATTTTATCCTAATTCAACTTTTTATGATGTTCAATATTTTATGGTACACCGCAATAAATTTGCAAGAATTATCCCCAAAGCGAAAATAATATTTTTTTATAAAATAACTAAATCAATTTTCGCAAAAAAAAACAGAAAATTAACAGCAAAAAATAAACAATTTAAAGTATTTTCGTAGCAAGTATTAGGTTTTACCTTAAGCCGCTAAAAATTTAGAAAAACGGGGTGTTTTACTTTTAGAATATCAAATTAAGATATAACAATAAAATGATTGAATAAAATTTTATGTGGGTGGATTTTGTATTTTACGTCAAGACACTGGAGACACAATGTTGTTGTGCCTATAAACAATAAAAAATATTGGATTGTTGCTTTTGAATCAATATTTAATATTTTAAACATGATTAAGCACAAATCATATTTATGAATATGATTTGCCCACCAAGCACTTTTTAAGAACTGATTTGTCTGCACTAAGGCAATCTATAAAACTATGGAATGGGCTTCCAACCATTTTTTGTGAACAAACCAAATATTCCTTTTTTAAATCTATGCGGGACATTAATTTTTTAAATACATTTTTGGAAAACAACCGATTTTATAATGTGATATAGTTATTTCTGTTTTATTTAATTGTAGTAAATAATATTATTAATTAATAGCTGTAATTAATGATTGTGATATTTACGTTTTTAATATTTTAATTTATTATTTTAAAATATATTATTTTGTGTTTTGCAAAACTGAATAGATTTTAGCTGCTTTTTTGTTACCAATTTCAGGGAGTCATGAATCCTTTTGAGGTTGGAAATGATTGAGTAGTATTAAAGAAATATTCAGTTTTGCTTATTGGGTCATACAACTTCAGTGCGGTGTAAACTTGCTTCTGTATGTTCCTGTCTTTGGACGAAATAAATAATAATAATAATAATAATAATAATTAAGCACGCTAAATACAGTGTACACTGTCCCAAGTGCTCAAAGGGTAAAAATTAAAATGTTTCTTTTTCGATAATCTAAAGAATTTTTATTTTTAGAGGGCTGGTTATATTATACAAAAATTATAATCATAATTGAAAAATGATACTTACGAATAAAATTATACCTTTTACCACAAAAAAATTAAAAAAACTACTTTAAATCAGCAAAACATAATTTTTGCCTTTAGACACTTTGAACAAAAATGTCTACATTTTTAATTTTGGGTGCATCCAGATGTGCCAGACATTTTTACGGCGGTGTTCTGATTAATTTTTCCTGACATTTTACATCTCACTAGAATCAAAATTTGGCGGCATGTTTTTTTTTACTATTTTTTAATACCGCTTTTAATAAAAAAATTAGCTAAGCTAAGTGTCTAAATCCGAAATCTCTGGCACATATCGTCGTTACTACGGTAAAATGAGCCACAGTTCGTATAAAATATGTATGCCTGTGACTCATTTTAAGTTTAAAACTGGACCCTATTAACTACAACATGAGTCACAGTAAAGTGTATTTTATAATGACAGTGGCTTATTTTGCCGTAGTAACGACGATATACGCGTTTTTTTGATAACAAAAATAATACAGACTTTTCAAGACAAAAATTCAAATAATACAGCCTTTTTTTAGCCTCTTTAAAAATTTATGTGTCTCGGAAACCTGCGATCAAAGTTATAGTTGCAAAAATTTTAGGAATTTAATATTTTAAAGGTTTTGTAGAGAATTTTACGATTATAGACTTATAAGGAAGCATTTATCTACAGATCAATTGTCCGAGACAATAAAAAAACAGCGGGGTATTTTCGTAACAAAAAGTTTGATTGCTCCAGTCTCTCAAGGGCTTTCGAATAAAAGTCCCTAAAAAGTAATAATAGCTGCTGAGAAACGCCTACATCTCTGCTGAATTTGAATAAGCTCTATTGAAAAAGGCTTTATTAGGCTTATCGGAATAAACTTGAAGCAGTCTAAACTTGCCGAAATTAATTTGACTTGTTTTAAATTTTCACGATTTGGAAAACTTCAAATAGAAAATCACAGTTACCACCACCATATTCTGCTATTTATTTTTTAAAAGAACACATTTTAAACCTAAGAAAGCAAAACAACTCACTGATTTGGAAAAAAAATATTATGCCGTTTTGACTTATTTTTTTGTATTAACAGAAGATTTAACCACTCAAATAAACGTAAATCGCTTTTGTTATTTTGTTTACGCCAATCTTGGCTATATGAGAGTAAATACGTTTCGTAATTAATAGTAACTAACGTAGTTTCGCGGTTGGCAATTGATTATTTTTAATTGCTTATTTTATTTTTGTTCTCGTTTAAAATGAACGCGATGAATGTTTTTACGAAAAAAGCTTTTTTTCTACTTTGGGCTATTTACTTTTCGGCTGACTCTTAGACCAAGGTATATGTACGAACCAACAATGAAACATTAACAAACAAAGTAGTAAAACACAATTCAGCTGGCGTGGGGCTTAGAAAAATTTACGGTGAACTCCCTCGGTTACTAATGAATTTTTAAAGGTATTTTCTGCTTTGCAAATTTATGATTTTGGCATGGATTTTGTCATATGAAATATAGAAGGGTTAAGAATCTTTGGAGATTTTACCCCAATTCGTGAGAATTTAGAGTCGGGGAAGCTTGGAGCCGAAAAATGCCAGTCTTTAACACTTATGCTTGATTGGAAATCTAAAACTCTAACCATATTTTTTTTTATTTCAAATGGCCACTTTCTCATTTTTTCTTGCGACTCTAAGTTTCGAAAATGTTTCCATTGCTTCCAATTTTTTTTCCACTTTTACAAAAACCCCTCAACGTAATCCTAACGTAGGGTGTCGATTTGAAGAACTTGGAACCGGGGAAACTTAGAACCAAAAAAACATCGAAGCTAAAAATAGGGAACTGGAAGCTCTAAAATGGGAACTTAGAGCCGTCAGTTTGAAACCTATGCCTAGGTCTAAACCATATTTCTAGACATACCGTAAGTTCCATCTACACTGACACCGACACCGCCTTAAATTTACGCAAATTATATATTGATGTGCACGTTAGGCTTAGGCTTACGCTAAAATTTGCATAATACTAAAAATTACGGTAGATTGTGGTAGATTTTGGTCGGTGTCGGTGTCGGTGGGGTTTACAATTTGCCTATTTTTATACTTTTTGAGTTTGCTATTTGTGTATCTGAAACTTCCATAAGTTTCTCACGCTCCAAACTTTTTCGCAATCAGACCCACGTCCACGTTACAATTTAGGCCGATTAAGCTAGAATTTTAGAAAACAGGCTGTAAAAAATTGAGGTTCTGACGCTGCTCGGCTTCAGGTTCACTGAGTTTTAAATGATTAAAATCCCCGTATCCATTCTGTATGTTATACTTGCCAAAACAACAACACGATAATACGAAAATTCAATTAGAGCAACAACCGTAAGTTACAATGAAGCTTGATTGTCAGTCGAACTGTCATTCGAATAGTTTCCATTAACTTGAAGCCGAAAAATGGAACTGCACGTGGGAATATGTCTATAAGCCTTAGCTTTCCCAGCTAAGATAATAAAATAGAAACAATTTTCGTACCTGCAAGTTTAGACATTTGTTCGGTGCTTGTTTTTCAATTTTTGAAACTTTGAATTACCAACTGTAAGTATAAATACTTCCTGGGACCAAGTTTTAAATTGTTAATAAAACATCAGAAAACACTAAATGAAGAAAGCAATTTTTCCTCTAGGGTTCTCAGTATTTAAACGCTTACCGATTTACGTTAACCAGAAGGAATCTGTAGACATTGTTTCAATTTTTAAGTAGAAACAAAATATTTGTATGCAAACTATAGTCTATACAAAAATTATAGATTACAACAAAACTAGAATTTTATATGGTAATATCTCCCATAACGCGAAGATAAATATGTCCCAGGACATATACTTAACATAGCTCAGACTTTTGGCTATCTTTTTGAAGGTTTGGAAAATTGTTATGATATCATCAGTACGGCCGATGCGGTCAAACCAGTCCAAAAAAAAACTTTTTTATTAGTATAAGAATCAAACATACTGTTAAAAACATCTTTTTTGAGTTTTTGAATCTGAGCCAAATCAAGTTCGCTCAAAATTTTTTATGCTGCGTTGAAAATACGCGCGGTTTCACAATTTCGGACCCAATCCTTACACTGAAAAAAAGATAGGTTTTGTTTTTCTTCGTAATCGTCGTGTGTACGATTTTAATCATATTGTTATATATCAAATGTCCACAATTTTTTATTCCTTACCTTTTACCATAAAATTTTTTGAAGGGTTGACCCCCCGGGGGCTAGGGGGACCAAACACAAAAAAAAAAAAAAAAAAAAAAAAAAAAAAAAAAAAAAAAAAAAAAAAAAAAAAAAAAAAAAAAACAAAAAAAAACACAATGCCCGGAATCCGGCATTTAGCAAAATGAATTATGTTATGTTATGTATGTTATGCCGAAAAATTTTTTAAAATTTTTTTTCAAAACCATCAAAAATGTAAAATTTATCACATATATGACGAATTTTGATATATCGTTTGTGTAAATAAACCTAATATTGAGCTTACAATTAGCTGTCAAAAATAACGAATTTAAAATTTTGAAGCATTAAGTACCGCATGTTGTGGCAGCAGCAAACCTTTAAATTCTAAAAACTTCCGAAAAAATAGAGCCTTAAAAGTTTTTTTTTCGAATTTGCAGGTTACAAAATAAATACAACTGACAACAAAGAATCGATTGATAATAACAATTTATGATCTAACAATCTGTGGGTCAATGTCATTGGCATATGCAAATTTTAATTAAAACAATTATAACGCGGCCAAATAGAATCTATTTATGGGTTGAAATTTGGACCATACATACAACTGACAACGAAGAATCGATTGATGATGACGTTTGTGTGATTTGACAAATTGTGGTAAATCATGACGTATATACTAGATTTTTTGATTTTGACAAATTGTGCGGTCGATCATGACGTATATGCAAATTTTATTTAACACAATTATAACTCGGCCAAATAAAATCTATATAACTTAAAATTTGGAACATAGATACAACTGACAACGAAAAATCGATTGATAATCACGATTTTGTGATTTGACTAATTGTACGGTCGATCATGACGTATATGCAAATTTTATTTAAAACAATTATAACTCAGCCAAAGAAATCTATATGACTTGAAATTTGAAACATATAGATACAACTAACAGTGGAGAATCGATTGATAATCACGATTTTATGAGTTGACAAATTGTGCGGTTGATCATGAGGTATATGCAAATTTTATTTAAAACAATTATAACTGGCTGAAGAAAATATATAACTTGAAATTCAGAAAATAAATAGATGAAACTTGTAACAGAGAATCAATTGGTAGTGATGCTTTTTGATTTAACATTTGTGCAGTAAAGGTAAATGAGATTTACAGTTAGCAAGCTTATACCATGAAGATGAAGCACAGCCAATAACACCGGTGTAAAGTTTGCTGGTTTTTTAACGAACATATAACTAACAGCAGAGAATTTGATAATCACGATTTTGTCAGTTGACGAATTGTGCGGTCGATCATGACATATAATGCCAATTCAAAAATAATCTTAACGGCCGCTGGTTACAAGACAAGACTTGAAACTTGAACTAGTAGTAAGCTTAAAATTAGTTTTTTTACACAAACGATATATCAAAATTCGTCATATGTGATAAATTTTACATTTTTGATGGTTTTGAAAAAAAATTTTAAAAAAAATTTTCGGCATTTGTGTTTGCCCCCTAGTCCCGGGGTAGGGTCAACCCCCCCAAAAAAAAAAATTAAGGTCAAAAGTAAGGGATAAAAAAAACGGCGGATATTTAATATTATAACAATACGATCAAAATCAAACACACGTCGAGCAGGAAGCAAAACAAAAGCGATTTTTTGCAGTGTATTAATTTGGCAAAAAATCGCGAAAACCGCGCGCTTTCAACGCATCATAAAAAATTTGAGCGAGCCGATTTCGCTCAAATTTTAAGAAAAAAACTCGAAAAAGTATGTTTTAAAAGCACACCGAGCGGCATTTCTTATCTCGTACTAATAAAAAAAATTGTTTTTTTTGGAGCAGGTTTTTTTCACCGCATTGGCCGTAGTGAAGACGTCATAACAAATTTTTTTAATCTTTTCAAAAAATAGCCAAAATGTCTGTGCTATGCTCGGATATATGTCCCGTACACATTATACCTCGCGTAATGGAGATATGAACTTTCAAAGTTAAAGTTTTATCGCCAGTCCGCGTCATTTTCGTATGGACTATAATTGCTTTAAAAAAATTTACAGAAAGCAAATTATTTTATTCACAACATATAGTCATAGACACATGCCTGACAACATGACAACAGGACAATTCAAACAAAACTGAAAACAACGTTATTTTTTAATTTTATTGTTAAAAACAATTAGTGTTTTTAATTTTAGAAAATAACGGTTTATATATAATTCAACTACATGACAAAAATAAGCTTTGGCGTTTGTATGTCATGTTAAATCTTTTAATTTATGAAAAAGGGCAACGTGTCTTGTCATATTTCCGAATCCCTGTTTGTTAGCGTCTTTTTATAGATACATTATAGAAAATTTATAACACATCTAAAATATTTCTTTCCTTAACCTTTTTAACCTGAAAGGGCACTTTTTTAACTTTAGTCGAATACGGTTTTCGATTAATTAGTGTGACATTTTTATTGGGGGGGGGGGGGGCGAGCAACGTTTGGGTGGGCTAATGATTTTCACGACTAAACATCCTTTATTTAGCAGCAAAGTAAAAATAAACTTTTAAAAAGTAGAGTTGATTCAGGAGCCGAGGGTACCGAGGTAAGAAAAAATGCGTTCACAAAAAATGTGTAAAAATGTTAAACTAACTGCATGAGAGGAACTGAATAAGTTGTTTGAACACAAAGACCAAACGTTATAATATTTCATTTCGTTTTTTATTATAAGTGTTATTCTGTCTTGCTTAGGTAGCATGCAATATAATAGCAAATAAACACACCTAAATTTTTTGAAAAACACTACGGTGCTTACAGTGAAAAAACACTTATTCAAAACTAGCCTTTATGTGAAAGAAAGTTGCCTAACTGGTGGAAACATTAAAGCTTTATACCAAAAATAACAAGTGGATTTGTAAGAATCAATACCATTTTTTTTATTAAATCGTAAAATTTTACAAATCAGCCGAACAAACCAAATAATTTATGCGCCAAAAAATTTGTTATGTAACAAGTTTATCTCAGATTTTGAGCACAAGGGCATCTTTTTTTTTGCTCACTCTTATTTCTGAGACCATCGTGTCTCCACTAGCATAATGAATCAATTCGGTTTAGGGTTGTGGTGAACGCAAATTTTTAAGCCTACATCCTCGTGTGTCGTGACCTAGTGTCCAGTACCTATTTCCAGTACCCACGGGTTCAAAACCTAGTGTTGTGATAACTACTTAAGTAGTTAAGTACTTAACTACTTAACTACCATGATTTTGGCTAACTACTTAACTACCTACTTTCTTTTCTTAAAAGTAGTTAACTACCTACTTAACTACCTACTTTCAAAAAATAAA
>JASAMX010005023.1:0-46423 GCA_030248175.1 Microlaimidae sp. YZB2_3 | reverse complement strand
TCTTTTAACACAATTTTTAGTAAAAACCATGCAGCCAACACATCCATCTAACAGAATCACAGCCATAGACCAAGAGAGATGAAACATACCCTCCAATCAAATCTTGGACCAACAGCCAAAAGTTTCTACAACCACATGCTTACAGAAAAAACCATCCAATCAAACATTCACTCATATTTCGTCAAAGAAAACATTTTGCAACTCCAACCTAACGCGCTATTAAAAAGAAAACCGCCACCAATCGACATAAGCGAGCCACAACTCCCCAGAAAGCCAAGCCACATGCCACCGCCTTAACTTGTTCAAATCCAGAATCAACAACTCCATTAAAAACGAATGCCCCACTACAGGGGAAAACCTCATAACGTTAAATACCTTTTTATATGCCCTTAACATCCAACGGCATCCAAAATGGAAGATCTATGGGAAAGAGTTTGCTCAGGATATTCTCGTTCACTTTGTGTTTTTAACAAAAAAATCGAGGGTTTTTTTGTATGGGAAACGCAATATTTCAACAAATACTACACCAATCTTAACAATCAAGGTATCAAATAAAATTAGAAAATAGCCGCTTTTTTGAGTGAATATTTTGTAACTTATTATTTTATACTCCTTGAGCAAATTTCAAGTATACAGAATTATTAAAAAACGCCATTTTTGAGGGGACATATGTTCTGAACCACTGGAGATATTTTGATAAAAAAATTTTTGTTTTCTATTGGGAACAGGGTAAGGTTTTAACAAAAAATCATCAAAATCAAAGAGAAAAAGTTTGACTTGCTACTGCACTTTTAATGGGGTCGAAATTAAAAAAATACATTTATATATCTTTCTACTGGCAAACGTAACTTATCATTAAAAGGGCATAATATGAATTTTAAGACCCTATTTCTTAAGTTCTTTTCAACAGTATTTTAAAATTTAGGGTACAATCCTCTAACTCTCGCAACGCTTGTATGAAGTGCAACCAGCCCTTTTGGAAATTTAGACTACAACTCTGTGGCCTGCCCACATATCATAAAAAATATTCTATGTACCCATTATTTCCATTTTCAAATCGTGTTTTATGAAAGGCCAATTTTCTATTGTTTTATAAGGATCCAATTTGCCAACAAGATCATAGCACAACCTAAAAAAAGCTGTTTTAGAAAAAAAAACTTTTGAGAGCTTTTCTAAAAAAGATTTAAAATAATAAATTTTTAGCAATAATCATCAAGGCCGTATCCAGGTGGGATGGGGAAATATATCCCCCCTTCAAATTCTGACGAAGCAAAAATTTTTGTAAGGGTTAGTTTTTACAAAAAAAAATTAAGAGCATTTTTTCACACCAAAGTTTTCCCGCGACATATTTAATGCATAAAAACGCAAAAAATCAAAAGTTTCTGTTTCGCAGACATTGTTGTTTATTGATGTAATAGGTACTACTTTCTAGATTTTACTTAAGTGGTGAATAAATAATAATATTTGTAACAAAAATTCCAAAAAGTTCTTTGTGTAGGAACATTACTACATCAGACCTGTGCACAATCTGGAAACGCCCACCCCCCGCTTTATTGGAGGATTTGCCCCCCGTTTTATTGCCCCCCCGCCAAAAAACGAAAAAGTACCCTAAAATTATGACGCCATTTTTGACCTATGATGACCCCATCATCGCAAGTTTTTTTGTAGCTTTTTGACCTATGATGACCCCATCCTATTTCAATGTATTTTAAGCCATTTTAGAGCTATTTTTACTTTATTTTCGCTTTTTTTGTCCTTTTTTTCCGTTTTCCCTTCTTTTTTTTCCCGTTTTTTCTCTTTTTTCTTTCTGTCTCCCCTGCTTGCCCCCCGTTTTATTGCCCACCCGTTTCAAAAAAGTTGCCCCCCTGCCCCCCCGTTTTGGAATTGCCCCCCAATAAAACCCCGGGGGCAGTGCACAGGTCTGCTACATTCACTAAAAAAATATTTATTAATAGCATTTTATTCCTCAACCGTTATTTACAATTACCATAGTCCTGCTGTTAATCGCGTGTTCAAGACTAAGGCAACCACCCCCTTCCTCAAATATGGCTAAGCCAGATTCTTTGTAGGGAGAGAACGTTACATTCATAGGTGGGAAGGGGGAATTGGTGGTTATACCCCCCGAAAATCCCGACTATAACCGACACCCCCCCCCCTAAAATTTGGGGGTACCCCGGACACCCCCCCCTAAAATTTTGGGGTTCCCAGAACTAAAAACGCTAAAATGGGGTATTTGAGCTATACCCCCAAAAAAATTTTTGGGACACACCCTAAATTTTGGGGTCGGGTATACCCCCTCCCCCATAAAAAAATCCAGGAGGATGTCCATCTATGGTTACATTACGTTTTTTTTATTTTGGAAAAAAAATTTGTTTTAATATTAGTTGAGACACATATCTGCTCTGATGTATTTCAAAAGTATATAAAAAATTAAAAACCCAAAATATTATCCATGAAAATTACCCATGTTTGTAAACTAGTTCAAGTCTTGTCTTGTAACCGGCGGCTGTTAAGATTACATTTAGAATTTGCATATACGTCATAAATACCCCTCCCCCTATAACCAAGGGTTTTAGTGGGAAGGGGGTCAAAAATGGGTCTTAGAGGGGCGGGGTAGTTTGGAGTTTTGGAGGGGTCTTGGGGCTGGGGAAGGCCAAACGGTACCCCTCAGAGATCTATAAACCCAAATTTCGAGGGAAGGTTATAAATCGTTGAACCGGAATATCAATGACGCGTTTTGCCTAATAACCTATTTTAATAGAATTTTGACCTTCTTTAAACCAACATTATGAGGTCTAAAAAAGCGTTTTACTTAAAAAAACCTTAGAAAAAAAACTTAGAAATGCAATAAAAACCCTTTTTTGCCCAAAATTAGCATTTTTCAACCCATTTTTCTTTTAAATAGAAAAACAATATGGGTAAAGCGCACTTTAGAAATTAAAACGATTTGACATCCGCCATCTGATGCGGATATTTGTTTTCAAAAATCCACTTCTACTCTGCATCCGCAGATGTCAAAAATGACATATGAGCGAAAATGGACTTCAGAAAAATTAATTTGGGTAAAATGAGTTTCTCAGATTTTAACATCCCCCACCACTCTGGATCAACTTGCTGTGTGTAACAAAATATTTTATATGGAGAGAAGGAGAATATTTCTCCAATCGTTTAATTTAATATACCTGAGTATTGCACATTGTTTAAGAGATACTGGTTGATAGGTTAAATAGGGTTGCATAATACTTTGTACATCTAATGCAAGACACGTGGCACAAAGTGAATATGGACACAGTTTGAACCGCTGCACATTGTTCTAAAATAGGTAAAATACTAAATGGATTATTATGGTAATGATCGTTGTAAGAAAGTAAAATACAAACCATGTCAAACTTATGTATTTAACAATATTACGCAAACTAGTTCAAGTCTTGTCTTGTAACCGGCGGCCGTTAAGATTATCTTTGAATTTGCATATATGTTATGATCGACTGTACAATTTGTCAAATCACATAATCGTGATTATCAATCCATTCTCCACTGTCACTTATATATATGTTCGTTAAAAAAGACCAGCAAACTTAAGACCCGTGGTATTGGCTGTGCTTCACGATATAAGCTTGCTAACGGTAAATCCCATTTACGTTTAACGCACAAATAATAAATCAAAGAAAACATCGCTACCAATTGATTCTTCATACAAGTTCTATCTATTTATGTTTTGAATTTCAAGTCATTTTAATTTTCTTCAACCAAGTTATAAATGTTTAAAATAAAATTTGTATATACACCATGATCGACCGCACAATTTGTCAGATCATAAAATTGTGATTATCAATCGATTCTCCGCCATAGATGAACACGCTTAAAAAGCTAGGGGGGGTGTTTACCATAGGTGAGAACGGTTGGGGAAGCTAGGGGGGTGGTTATCCGAGGTAAATCCAATTTTGAATTCTAGGAGGGGGGTCCCAGGGGGGTCCAGACCCCCCTAGCTTTTTAGGGGGGGGGTCGATCCGAGGTGCAAAATTTTGAAATCTAAAGGGGGGTCAGGTGAGGTCCGGTGTCCAAAGCAAAACAGTTTTAAACCATAAATAACTTTAATAATTGTTCTTTTCATAGGATAATACCACATTTTATTGAATAAAAAGCCATAGTCATGTATAAAAAGGGTGTAAAAGTATGAATATGTGATGAAAATTCACGTTTTTGGAAGAAAATTTAGTATAAAAAAGGTACCTAAAATTTTCCCAAGAGGGGAGTGGGGGGGTCGATCGACCGCACAATTTGTCAGATTACAAAATCGGGATTATCAATTGTCAGTTGTATTTATGTTCCAAATGTCAACTTATATGTTGATTCGGCCAAGTGATAATTATTATAAATAAAATTTGCATATACGTCATGATCGACCGCACAATTTGTCAGATCACAAAATCGTGATTATCAATCGATTCTACGCTGTCTGTTGTAATTATGTTCCGAATTTCAAGTCATATAGATCTTATTCCGCCGAGTTATAGTTGTTTTAAAAAAAAATTGCATACGTCATGATGGACCGCACAATTCGTCAAATTACAAAATCGGAAGGGATTATTAATTGATTCTCTGTTGTTAGTTGTATATATGTGCCAAGTGCCAACTTATATGGAGTTGATTTGGCCAAGTTATAATTGTTTTAAATAAAATTTGCATATACATCATGATCGACCGCACAATTTGTCAGAACACAAAATCGTGATTCAATCAATTGTAGTTGGCAGTTGTATCTATGTTCCAAATTTCAGTCATATAGATTTTATTCAACCAAGTTATAATTGTTTTAAATAAAATTTGAATACGTCATGATCGACCGCACAAATTGTCAAATCACAAATTCGTGACTATCAATCGATTTTCAGTTGTCAGTTCTATATATGTTCCAAATTTCAACTTATATAGAGGTGATTCGGCCGAGTTATTCAAAATCAAAGAAAGCGTTAGGAAGTTACTCACTTACTTACTCATCTGAAGATAATACCCGGCGGCCGTAGGCCGCCGGGTATGTACACTGCAATTATGTAATTATGTACACTGCAATAATTAAAAAAATGTTTAGAAACAAAGGCGCAGGTGCAAGTTTTCCTTAGCGTGTAATAACCAGTTATAACAGGCAGTAAATAGGCGCGTGGGTGTCTGGCCGCTTGGCACTAATGTAACGCAAACACGCCAGTCATATATGTTCATATATATTCTAGCAGACAGGGGAGTGGCGAGGGAGTGGCTGCGCTTTTCCCCCCTCCCCTGCTTGCCCCCCCCCCGTTTTGGAATTGCCCCCCAATAAAAAACCGGGGGGGGCAGTGCACAAGTCTGGTTTAATGTTGCAGAGATGTGCGTTCATGAGTTGATATAGCATTTATTTTAAAAACGGGTATTAAAACTATAATTACCATTCCATACGTGTCTCAAAATTCGGTTTTTGTTTTAAATTTTAAATGTCTGGAAGTGTAGGCGTATATCGTAAAATGTGATACGATTCCCCTTCCGAAATTCGGTTTAACCGATCCTTAAATAAAACACTCTTATAAATCATTGCTATACCCAAATCAGATGGTAAAATGTGGCGATTTTCAGAGGCTCAAAATTCATTATTTTTTTTGCGCCTCGCTAATCGCTCGGCACAAACTATAAAATCGTTTTGGTATTACAATCGACTCTAAAAATTCAAAAAAAAATTTCCGCTTCGCTTCGCTAAGCGATTACTTTCCCAGGGTTTAATTTGGGGGACGGGGCGAATTGTAGTACAAAAAAAATTTCGGAGGGGGGGGGGCGGGGTGGAGCCCCCCCCCACCCGAAATTTTTGAAAACGTTAAAAAAGCAGGGATAAACGTAGATAAGACTATAATACGCTATTTTTGGCCTAATAACCTATTATCTAATGTTTTGAGCGGTAAAAACATGTTTTCTTAGCTAAAAATTATATTAGAACACATTGGCAGAGCCTTGATTTCACAAAAAAGGAATTCAGAGACCCTTCAGACCCCTTGGCTTCACCCACATTGTAAACCAAAGCACATGAGCAGCATCTTGACTCCATGTTTTTTAGGGTACCTACGCTACCTATATGAAAAAAATCCGAGCCAATGCTATAGGCGGCTGGAAAATTTAGGATAGGGGAGGTACATAAATCAACCAATATGATTGTTTGTTTTGCTTTCTGTGTAGTACTTATTAATTATAAATATACCTTAAATATTGCACTAATTTTGAAATAACATTAGCATTAGGTAAGATAAATAGCGAGATATATGTAAGTATACTATAGAAAGTGACTGCTAAGCGAAGCGAAGCGGAAAATTTTTTGGTTTTGGGGGTCAATTGTGGTACTAAAATTATTATAAAAAATTGTTAAAGTTTGGCGCCTCGCAAATCGCTCGGCGTTGAAAATTTTGAATTTTTAGCCGCTGAAAACCCTCAAAATTTACTATCTGGCGACCATTTCGAGGGGGGGGGGAAGGAGAGCAGCCGCCCCCCCCCCGCCCAACCACTATCCTTATTTTTTATTTTTCCCCCTGTCCACCATTTCTGGGGTGGGGCGGCCTCTATGCCGTCACTCTTTAATTATTTATATGAAATTGGTATAAAAATAGGGGCGGAGCTTCACTCTGCTCCGGAGATTCGGGTAACATCACTATTGCGCACGGTTCGGAAAGGACTACGTTGTTACTCTGACACAAAGAGCCACAATCAGTATAAAATCAACGTGACTCTGACTCATTTTGCTTGGATTATTTGTGTGTTAAGATATAAAAAGAGTCATAGTTAGGAGTATTTTACAACGCTTCTGACTCATTGTGTCAGAGTAACGACGACTACAGCTATATTACTCATAACCCCTTCCCCATCGTGTGAAAGTGGTAATACCAAAAATATATAATATACCGAAAAATGTGCAATTCCTATATAAAAAAGTACGGAAAAGTAGGCCATTATAATAAGCCTCTCCATTTAAATGACACTCTCTACTATAATGGCATAGTAGCCATTTTAATTCGGCAAGTTAAAATGGAGAGGAAGCTATTATAATAGCCATTTATTGACTTAATTTCACTTCATATATACTCACAAGTGTAATACTGTCCGGGCCGCATGAGTTTCCCCGTGTTGGTTTAATACTGTCCGACACGCAGAAACTCGTGCGGCCCGGACAGTATTAGACTTGTGAATATATATGAAGTGAAATTAAGTCAATAAATGGCTATTATAATAGCTTCCTCTCCATTTTAACTCGCCGAATTAAAATGGCTACTATGCCATTATAGTGGAGAGTGTCATTTAAATGGAGAGGCTCATTATAAAGGCCACCTTTTCTGTACTTTTTTTATATAGGAGTTGCACATTTTTCGGTATATTATATATTTTTGGTAATACTACAAAATAGCACATCAATTTTGACCTATTTTTACAAACTTTTTACAGCTCCTCTTAACATAATTCAACAAAATTGAAACAAAATTGTTAAATAACTATACCCCTTTACCCACCGTTTTGAAACTGCCCCCCCCCATTAACCCCTCCAGGGGTGAAAATGTACAGATCTATTTTAGCACCCAATAAAATTGCAACTTAGAAACACTTACAGAGTTGTTTTGAGGCAAGTCTGGAGAGGACGTCAAAGTATTAATCAATGTTTTGATTGCCAAAGGAGATCCTCTGATGTACTGGTACTGCAAGGTAGAACAAGCTAAACAAATTAATCTGACTCTCTTGTTTTACTTTCTTTTTATAGACAGTAGTTATAATAAAAAAATGTTTTGAACAAAATAAACAAAATATTAGGTCTTTTTTTTCAAAAACATCACGATTTACTGATACAGAAACTTAAAAAAGTAATATTTGCAGGGCTCACCATGTTTTTCCTTTCTTATAAATTATACCTAGAGATGTGTTCAGATGTCGTTTTGACAACCAAAGATGTGGAGGTGGATGCGGAGTTTTGAAACCACAAACCTCAACAAACATACACATCTCTATTAAATGCATAATATGCATTCTTACCGTATCGTTTTAACATTGGAGTGCATTATTTCCAAAAGCTGCCAATGCCGTTCAGCTCACTACCCTCTATTTCCTTGACAGATGAGGACTGTTTTAATAAATATAGATTATTGGTTGGTGCGCTAGCCCACCCTTTGATAATTAATAACGTTAACCTCAGTAAGGCGCGATATAACGTCAGTGTTAGAATGGTGCCATTGAGCCACCAGGACCGTAATGACCTTCGAGCAGCACCCAACGGGCCTGCGAGTACTACACTACTACCACCTGTGGGATTACATGTACTACTACCCCTGGACCTGGTTGCTGGATTTTCTCTTTTAAAGAAATGTGTCCAGCTTGGCATGGCTAGATAATTGTTGTACGTTGACAATGCATGGCAGTTTTCCTTCCCACTGAGAAAAATTCAGTTTTATAGCGTGTGCAGTGGCTTGCCAGGAGAGGGGGGGCGGGGAGCGGCCGCCCAACCCTTCCCCCCCCGAAATCCGGCGAAGCCGGATTTTTCATAAGGGGGGAACTTTACGTTTTTTTAAATTTTGGGAGAGAAAAAATCTTTCTTTAATATTAATACAGAAACTTTCCTAATGCCTTCCAAAAGCATAATAATAGTCAAAAAACAAAATTTTCCCGCTACGCGAATAGTTTTAACTGACAATTTATCTTAGTTTTTCGATTTCAAATCGATTATCCCGTTCAGCAGTTAAGGCATACATGTTTAACTACAATAAATGGGATCCCCTCGATTTTTTCTTAAAATGTCATATAGTATTCGTGATCACGTCATAAAGATTTGACGTGATCACATCCTTTGATGCGCACGGGATTCTTTCCGTTTAGAACAATGGATTTTGACCAGAGTGTCCCATTTAAATGGGATTCCATTTAAATAAGTCCCATTTAAATGGGACCTATTTAAATGGGATCCCATTTAAATGAGATCCTTTTTAAATGGGACCAAAATCGAAAAGTCCCATTTAAATGGGACCAGGTCCCATTTAAATGGGACCTTTTTTTACAAGCAGTTTGTTCTAAGTGTCTCATTTTCCCTTTATTATATATTTTTGGTAAAGTGTACTGAAATATAGATTAGATGCATAAAGTTTGAATTTACCCTAGAAATATTTTTGTATCAGCTTTAGTTTAAAATTAATCTCAGAACAAATTTTGGATGAAAAGCCACATATTAACTAATAATCAATTAAATTTTACAACTTAGGCCATTTGTTTAAATATTTCTTTAGACATGTTATCGTAAAATAAATTTAAAACCGTTTTTCCAGCGGCTTTTATTTTGTATTTTATAAAATTGGGGCTTTTTGTACTTCACTCGAACCAGCAATTTTTTTACTGAATATAGAACCATTCTTAACCTGAACTATGCAAGCGACGGCATTATTTGCTAATTTTTTTTTCTTTTACAGTTGTATAAAATTTTAGAACAGCATCGTTGACTTCTGTTGTATTTATTTGTAGGACTGATCTACATTTGACTCGTAACACAAAATAATATGGGATCATTAAAAAATGAAAACTGTTTTTTTATTGTAGACTTTTTAAAATGTTTTTGTGTGTGTTACAAACTAGCCGGATTGTTTATTTCATTTTTTTTTAAATTTTATATCTCAAACAATATAGTTGAGCGTTTAAAATAAACATAAAATTGATCTCTTTGGATTTTATACAATTTAATTATTGTTTAATGTATTTTTATCTGATTTGCGTGGTTGTTTTGTTCAATCTGAATTTTGATATATCTATAAAACAAGTGCTAAATCACAGAACAATATTGAAAGTTTAGTAGGAAAATGATTGATTGCTAGATCAAGCTTTTTAAAGCCAATTACTAGGTCTAATTTTCTTTAGAAAGCTGCTACATAATGACACTGACCTGAGTGACAGTGCTTTGATTCATGGAATTTTCAAAAGCGTAGTCGTTTTGTTTGTTTTTTTTTTATTTTCACTGCCAACTAAACTTAGACAGATTAAAGGCTGGTTCATACTTATGACAAAACATCCTTTAGACAAAGTCCAAAGGACAAAAGTCCAAACGCTGACTTTGTCCAAAGGACAAACACAGCGTCAAAACGTCCTTTGGACTTTGTCCTTTGGATTTTGTCCAAAGGACAAAGTCCAAAAGACAACGTGTTCATACTTTTTGTCCTTTGAACTTTTCCTTTAGATTTTATCCTTTGGACTTTGTCCAAAGGACAAATTTTAAGTAGCGTTCATACTTTGTCCAAAGGGTTTTGGCTTTTCTAAAATTGTCCTTTGGACAAAGTCCAAAGGACGTTTTGTCATAAGTATGAACCAGCCTTAAAGGTGCAGTATACTAATTCATGGTGTATTTTATTTTGCATTTTAATTGATAATGATCGATGTATTAGGTCAACGTCAAACTGAGAAAAATTGTATTACACCAAAAATTAATCTCAACGGTTAACGAGTTATTAACCCCAATACTACTTGGTTATTTCTAATGTAGTTTTTATACACCGTTTTTTAAAAGAAAACATTTTTATTGAACGGGTATTAATAACATTTAATCGAAATCATGCTAGGGTACCAAAAAACTTTAGTTTTAAATTTGGTTCAATTCAAAAAAAGTATTAAATGAATACTGTCACTTTCAAAAAAAATTTAATTTGTGTTTTGTAGTTGGTGTGTTTTTTGGTGTGTTTTTGTTTGCTGTTATTCTGGTATTATTTGTTGGCTATTCAAAATTTTACTTTTAAAAAAAAGTGAACTTCCTATAAAAAAGACATTTTACTTCTTTAAATTTTACATTTTGCAATTATAAAAGGGGGGGGGGGGGGTTGGTGTGTGGTGTTGTGTGTTTGTTTGTTTGGGTGTTTTTTTTTTTTGTGTTTTTTTTTTGGGGTTTTGTTGTTTTTTTTGGGTTGGTGTGTGTTGTTTTGTTTTTTTTTTTGGTGTGGTTTGGGGGTTTTGGTTTTTGTTTGTTTTTTTGTGTGTTTTGTGTGGGTTTTTGTTTTTTGTTGTGTGTGTGGTGGGGTTGTTGTGTTGGGGTGGTGGTGTTGTTTGTTTTTGTTTTTTTTTTTGTGTGGGTGGGGGTGGTGGGTATTGGTTGGGGTTGGGGTGGGTGGTGGTTTTTTTTTTTTTATTTTGTTTTTTGTGTGGTTGTGTTGTTTTTGGTTTTGGGGTTGGGTGGGTGGGTGGGGTTTTGTTGGCTGCTTTTTTGTGGGTTTTTTGGGGGTGTTGGTTGTGTGTTTTTGTTGGGTGTTTTGTGGGTTTGTTTTTTTTTTTTTTTGTGTTGTGGTGGGTTGGGGTTTTTTGGTGTTTTTTTGGGTGGGGTTTTGTGGAGCGTTGGGAATGATGGAGAAGAAGAAGAAGGGGGTTTTTCCCGGGGGGTGGAATAATCTTCTAAAATACACCAAAAACCAAACAACAAATATTAATTTTGGAATATGATATTTTTAAAATGGCATTATACATCTAATACTTTTCGTAATTGAACCAAATTTAAAATTTAAGGTTTTTAGTTCGTTAGCATGACAGTTTTGTTAATATCCGTTTAGTCGAAATGTTTTGTTTGGAAAAATGGTGTATAAAAAACGCATCGGAAATAACCAAGCGGTATTCTTGTTAATAACTTGTTAACCGTTAAAAATTAATTTTTGGTGTAATACAATTTTTTTCTTAGTTTGACCTGATACAGCGATTTTAGTATTAATTAAAAAGCAATAAAAAATATACCTTGATTTAGTGTACTGCACCTTTAAATGTAGTATATTTCCTTTTATTTTTTTAAATTTTCTACGGCTTTTTAAGAGTAAGAATTATATAATAAAAACTTAATACTTAAAATACCTATGAAAAATGACGACGAAATTCAATGGGTACAAGGTCTTTAGAGCCAAAAGCAGGAAATTTGGAGCCATCGAGAGTTTTTAGGAGCTTAGAGCCACAAACAATGATAATTTGAAGCCCTTAAGAAAAAAATAGTTTGGGCTTCTTTTAGGCAATTTAGGCTTCGTTTAGGCTTAGGTTTTACGTTTTAGCAATTTTTACTTTCGGCTCTAAGTTCCCAACTTGCAGCTCCAAATTCACCACTTACGACTCGAAGTTCCTTATTATTGACTCCAAGTTCCCTAGGCTCTATCAACCCTATATTTTTGAATGTACAGAAAGATCTCGCAGAGGATTTTGCACGTAAAAGTATGCTGAATAAAAACGGACACAAAAACCCATTTGGGACAAGAGGTAAGTTTTATTAATCGATTCATGAATTATAATATTTAGTTTATTCTATATAGTGCATTGATATTTTGTATTATAATTTACCTTTTTTGTGTGTTTGTTTAAAAATCGTTTCCTGTAAAAAATTTTCGGGTTGCTGTCCATTTTTTATCTGGCCTCCTTTTTACTAATACCTTTATACAAAATCCTCTTTGAGACCGTTTTGAACATATAAATTTCCGTCGTAATACTTCATACAAAATACTTTAATTTTTAGACAAGGTTAAAAAGTTATAAAAAAATTTTATCGTTTTTCGCGCATTTTTTATCACCTAAAAAACTGGGCCGACAGAAAACGATTTGGCGTCTTTAGATCCAAACGAACTTAGATCCAGAACAAAAACACGAACTTAGATCCAGAACAAAAACACGAACTTAGATCCAAAGACACGAACTTAGATCCAAATTTTCGTTTACGTTTTTCTTTTACGTTATCAACTTTAAAAAAATGATTTTAAATGTATTTTAAACGTTTTAAACACTGAGTTTTGCTTCTTACGTGTAAAATATGGACTTGCTTGTTGCAAACAAACTGAAAAACTTTTTAATGTGTGTTGCGAGAGAATTAATGATGTGTTTTAAAGCCAAATGTCATAATATATTTTTATGTACAGCTATGTATAATAGACAAAGTATACTATATTCATAGGTGGGCAGCCTCTCGGATTTTGGGGGGGGGGGAGGTATAGGGGGGGTAAAATTTTAGGGGGGGGCGTCTGGCAAGACCCAAATTTTGAGGGGGGATGTACCCAATATTTCCGCGCTGCCTTAAAATGGGCTTAAAAAAACGCGTAAAAAAACGTAAAACAAGCTTATAAATGCTTTAAAACTGTGTAAAATTAAAATAAGACCTTATTACAACTTATAAATTTTATTTTTTTAATTTTTTTTAATAATAATGTGTTTATATTTTCTTAGAATTAGATTAGAAATCATAGTTTTTTTTAATAATTAAGTAATAATAGAATAGTAATTATATTGTCTTGATTATAAAATCAAGTATCACAAACTTTTTAATCCATAATCTTATATTTAATTAAAGATTATATACATACATGGGCGTAGCCAGGGAGGAGGAGTAGACCCCCCTTTTGGGTCGGTAAAGGGAAAAATTTGGAGTTCGACCCCCTTTTTGGGTTGCCAAGGATAAAAATTTGGGGGTCTGGAGCAGTGGCGTGCCCAGAATTTCATTTGGGGGGGCGGTCTGGGGGGGTAAATACTAACCCTGAAGGGGGGTCTGGGGGGCGGGAGCCCCCCAGTAATGGGGGGTCTGGGGGGCGAGAGCCCCCCAGCGGGGTCAAGGGGCAGAGCCCCTTGTCAGGGGGGTCCGGGGGGCAGAATGCCCCCCGGGGGAAAAATTTTTAATTTAAGGCGCTAAAATACACCAGAAATTTTAATTCCAGATGATGTTTATTACAAAATTTAAGTTGTTTTTATCCCTTTACATTGCCGTTTAAAACGTTAATAAAAGGTTAATAATGTTTAATTAATGTTTGTTGAATAATAGGAGAAAAAATGAAGTATATGACATAAACAAGGTAATAAACACTCCGCGCGAAGCGCGGAAAATTTTTTTAGTCCTTTTATAACGCTTAAAAATTTTTCTCCAGGAGGAGAATTTGGGGGGAGGGTGTCCCCGGGTACCCCAAATTTAGAGGGAGGGAGGGGTGTCAGCAAAATCCGAAATTTTGGGGGGGAAGTATAACCCCCAACCCCCCTGCCCACCTATGACTATATTTCTCAAACAATTTTAAATTTTAAGCAACAAATTTAAAACTACAAATCTCATCTTAATTCACAGGTAAGACATTGCATACATTGCAGATACCACTTCTTATAGCAATTCCCATAACTACTCCCGTATAAATTTTTACAAGACAAAGAAACGCCTGACTGACTGATTCGTGCGGTAAATATAATTGTATTACAATTAAAAGCGACACAAATAATCAAGTTGAAACTTAATTTAAAGGTTTACATTAAAAATTTTTAAAGTAAATTTTTACTTATGTTTTTTACTTATAAGTCTTCACACACGAATCTTTTTGAGTAAATGTTTTGTTTGCAATAAACAAACACATATTTTACACGTAAGAAGCAAAACTCAATGTTTAAAACGTTTAAAACACATTTAAAATCATTTTTTTAAAGTTGATAACGTAAAATAAAAACGTAAACGAAAATTTGGATCTAAGTTCGGGTCTTTGGATCTAAGTTCGGGTCTTTGGATCTAAGTTCGTGTTTTTGTTCTGGATCTAAGTTCGTTTGGATCTAAGTTCGTGTTACCACAGAAAACCGCTCTGACCTCGCCAGGCCCTCGAAATCTCCGTAGGTTACGACTAGCTCACAGGGGAGTAACAAATGACAACTGAGAACACATTTACGCCGCAGCGACAACTTACAAATATAATGGTTAAAAAGCGCGCCGAACGCATTTTCATTTGTCACTGGGTGGGTTGTTCAAAAAATAAGGGGTCCCTTAACTAAAGTAATAAAGCATAAAAATTCAATCAAAATTTAAAAAAAACTCTATACACCTAAATATTTTATTATTAAGCATTTTAAGCATTTTTTTTCTTTGGAAACTTCTGGCACATCCCTATTGTTTTGCGTTTACAATTATAACATTTTTTTGTTTACAAAAAAGTAGACAAAGCTTGTTTTGTTTTCAGCAGTTTTAATGGGATTTCTGAAAAGTTATCAACAAAAAATGGTTTATTAGTTAGTTTGGTGGCCCCAAAATAATACAGTATTAAAATGTCTAACATACATTTTAAAGTCTGTATCAATTTTTGGCCAATAGACTAGTTACGAATAAGCGTCTTTTACTGTACAAGTGAGGGTGCAAAAAAATAAAATAAAATTTTAAAAAATCGAAGATTTCTTAGTTTTATTAGTTTAAACCTATACTTAATGAAAATTGCTAACACGAAGATATGTTTCCCTAATGTTAAAGTGTTTTAATATCAGTTTGTACTAAATAAATAGTGTTTTTTTTTATTAAAAACATAATAGTTAAAAACGTCCCTGAAATAGTTTTTTCGTGAACAATGATGTTGAATTACCAAAAATAAAGTTCAAATTTGTGTTTTGAAACTATTTTCACAGCTACAGATTTTATTGATGTTTTGGTTGTAAAACTATTGAAAATTTAAAAATTAATTTATAAAAAATCCTTTTCCAACTTTTAAATAAAAACATTTTCTGTAATTTGATTCCTATGTTTCAATTACAGAAAAAGCTTCTATTTAAAAGTTTGGAATGGACTTTATTAAATTAATTTTTAAATTTTAAACAGTTTTACAAAAAACATTAATAAAGTCTATGTAATTCTGAAATAGTTTAAAGCATAAATTTCAGCTTTATTTTTGGTAATTTGACATTATTGTTTACGAAAGAACTATTTTAGTGACGATTCCTAACTATTGTGATGTTATTCAAAAAACTAAATTTGTTTAACACTAATTGATGTATTAAAAGACTTCAACGTAGTGAAACATATCATCGTTAAGCAATTTTTATTATGCATAAAGTGTAAACTAAAAAACTAAGAAAGCTACGGTTTTTTTTAAATTTTCTTTTTTTTCTTTTGTACCCTCTCTCATACAGTAGAACACGCTTATTCAAAAGAATCTATATAATCCATAATGGTACTGCCTTCGAAAAAAAAGCACCAATAAATACGGGCAAAACAACTAAGGTAAAAACCACAAGGTACTTACCTCAACTTTAACCTGTTCCCGTGATTGCCTTTTCCTCGATTACAACCGTGAATCCTTCGTATGACCTATGTCGTACTTCCGTCATACATAATTTTTTGCGCGAGTAGTGCCCATTCAGCGCGCAAAATGAAATGGTTAAAGAACCTGCACAATAGCAATATGCAGATTTCTCTCACGGATACAGTGTATTACCTAAGATATTTCATGTTGTAAAAATTTGCATATTGCTACCGTACAGCTTTAACCATTTTAATTTGCTCGCTCACTGAATACTATTCGCGCACAAAAAAATGTATGACGTAAATACGACATAGGTCATGCGTAGAGTTTATCGCGGTAAGGTTTACGTACGACATTTGTCATACAAAAATAATACCACTTTGAAACATAAGTTTCACCTTTGTCGTACGAAAGTTTCACGGTTTCAACGGGGGAAAAGCCATTACGGGAACGGGTTAAGGTACGTATCTTATCCACTAAGGGACGGACCCCTTAGCTAAGGGGCCCCTTCAGTTTTTTGAACAACAAAAGATAAGGGGCGATTTGGCTAAAGGTCCCTTCGTGGATAAGGTACATACCTTTACTTAAGGGCCTCTTAAGTTAAGTTGATCTTTGAACAACCAACCCCTGTGTGAGCTGACCCTTCCACCTATATACTTACGGTTCATCTAATATACACGTATCATTTTACCAAATTAGTCAATGAGGAAGTTTGAGGGACATTGGACAGGATAAAAACATGTCGTTGTTACAGAACAGCAAATCGAAATAAGAGTTTAAATCGTTTGATAAATCACATATTGTCGTCGCTACAGCAAAATAAGCCACAGTGATTATAAATAGTATACGCGACGGTGACTCATTCTTGATTTTATATAGTGCTATTTGAAACTTAAAATCAGTCACAGTCGTATATATTTTATACAAATTGTGGATAATTTTGTCGTTGTAACGACGTTACGTATGTATTTCGCGATTGCTACGGCAAAAAAGTCAAAACTTTGCAAAATCACTAGCGAAAAATATTATAAAAATAAAATCAAAATCAATGCAGATATTAATTAAAAAGTCACATTCACGTGAAATGCGCTCTTATTTCGACATGCTGTTCGGTAACAACGACATGTTTTTCATGTCTAACGTCTCTCAAACTTCCTCATTGGCTAATTTGGCAAAATGATACGTGTTCTTTTTGTTGTTTTAAAAACAAAGCATTTTTCTTATTTATTTATATAGTCCAGTCTGGCGCTGAAGTACACGTGTATGCATAAGAAATTATTTAATGCGGTATTTGGTGGAGAGAATTTCGCATTGTCGCCGATAATAAAGCGGATATTCGCCTCATCGAAAAATCCCGCCAGTCAAAGTTGAACAACTAATAATCTTCGGTTCGTTCTTTACTGGCGAAAAAATTTGTTTTTTTTTTGTTTTTTTTTCCAGAGTTTTCGGACCTATGACTTAATCTCAAAGCAATTTCCCAGCGCAGGTGTCGTCGAATATACCGAAAGTCTCTGGTTTGTTATTGATATGGAAATTAATGATTAACAAACGTGCAGAAACCGCGTTATTTACCCTTAGCTTTTTCCCAGTCGGAAGGTGTGGGGAATTTCAGTGGAAAGCAAACACGAAAAACAAATGTTTTTCCTTTTCGGCGTGTGTTAAGTGGTTCCAAAGCGAACATGAGCCCTTGTTACTTTTTAATTTTTAATGCTGCGCCCCTCATTTACCGATGTTTGTTTTTAATGGATCGTATTATTACTTTGTCTTCGATGATAGTATACACGGTGGAAGGTGCACTTTAAGCTGTAAGTAAGAAAATTTGGCCTATTTCACACGGGATTGACAAGTGACAACAGGTTCAAACCGTACCGAGGGGAACGCTTGTCACTCGTTACTCTTGTGTGACCAGCTTTTTGAGTTCGAGCCGCATCTAAATTCAGCATTTTGAGCGGTCAAAATTGGAACAAAAATAAAATTAAGATGTAGATTTAGCCATCAAATTTGAATTTAATTTTAATTTATTACGGTACGGGGTCTTTAGAGCCATAACCTGGGAACTTGGAGCATTTTTTGGAAGTTTTTCGTTCCCAGCTTTCGGCTCCAAATGCCCCATTTGCGGCTCAAAGTTGTCTATTTTTAGCTCCAAGTTCCAACTAAAAATTCACTCGGCTCCATGAACCCCAAATCATAATAAGTAAAGTATCATTATATTCTTCGCTGGCTATATATTCTTGCTCAATATTTTTAATATAAATCATTTTTAGAAATTTAATTTTTGATGCTTTGTTATTACCAAATTCAGTTTATTTGCGGACAATCAGAATATTTTTGCTTGCTAATTGGCAGAATATGTTTCCAATTATGTTTTCCTGCTGGGTCATTATAATGTTCTTGACCTAATTTAAAGTATTAATTGTGGTCGTTTTTTAAGAACTTAGCTTAATGAAAACCAATAAACAACTACAAGTTCTGTTAATATTGATGTTATCAATAAAATATTTTCGTTTTATATAATATTTGTTTTAGGGCTTTTCACTTTTTTAATGAGGCGTGTGTGTGCCAATTAAGACAAAACATAATACGAAAAGTGCGTGCAAAGGTGCTGCTTGTAAGGACTCGTCTTTTAATAAGAGTCTACTGTCAAACCTTACAAGCATTCATGCATATAAAAGTATGCGATTTTTAATCTGCCACAGTTTAATTCATGTGGCCGTTTATTTCGCTAAAAGATGTAAAAATAGAAATTATCAGCCTGCTGACTCGTAAACAAAAAGTTGTTTGCTGTCAAATTAAGTGTTTCCTTATTATTTTTTTTGGTAAAATTTAAAAAAAAATATTTTATTAAATTACGAAATAATAGTATGGTCCAAAACTTTCTATTTAAGTTTCTAACAGGGACAAAAATTCTTACCAAACATGTTTTTAATGAACCAACTTTTTTTTAATGATCAAATAACAGAATTAATATTTTACTAAGCATAGTTTAATTCTACTGTTTCATCATTTCGATTTTCTTTTCTTCTTTTTTTCTTTTTTCTTTTCTTTTTTTTTTCATCAACAACATCAAATCTGCGACTTAATTGCCGCCAATATAAACTACAAATCTAACAAAATATCAACAAACATAGCTATCTGAAATGACGTTAAAGGCTCAAAAAGAGCGCTTATTTAAGTCAGTTTTAAAACTTTTCTTGAATGCATCCAAAGAATCGACAGTTACTTGAGATGGGAATACTGTTCCAAAGTGTAACCACCCTATTTGCAAGCGACTCTTTTTGACAGACTCTCTGTTCCTCAGTCAAAGATGGTCTTACGTAAACTTTGTCATATTTGGTGGAATCCCTTAGGCGACCGCCTGAATGAACTAACTTATTACGAATATGTTTATTACTTAACCTAATTTTCAGCAGCCTGGGGCGGTCGCTAGCCTTTCCAATACGAAAAATTTTAATTGCGTGGATGACTTCACCCGTATCACTGCTATCAACAATTTTTAATAACTCAGCCACGTTTTCCTTTTCTTTTTCCCTGTTATCATTTTCCGGAAGACCAGAAACAACCAGAATTGTCGCATGTTCCTTTCGGACCTCTATGCGCTTGAAATAACTGTCCATCATACGTATTAATCGATTAAACACTTTTTCGCACACCATAGTCACCAGCTCCACATCAGCACCAAAAGCCCTTGTCTCCTCCATCTGGGCGAGCCTCTCCTCCACATCCGCCAACTTTTGCTGCAGAGCCGCATTCTCCGCTTCTAGCCTGGCGATTTGATTTGTTCTGGTTGAACTCCTTCTTTTTTAACGTCAGTGGGTAGACCGACTTTAACGTATGTGGGTAACGCATTTGTTTAACGTAAGTGAGTAAAAACCAAAAACGCTAAAACGAATAATTTTGACTAAAACGCTTGATTTTAATTTTTTAATAATGTTACCCTAATGAAGTATTTTCAGAAAAATGTAAACGCTTCTTAACTTATTACTTCGCAGTCATTTATAATTATGATAACAACAGTGTTTTCAGAAACAACACTGTAAAAGTTTCTGGCCTGTAAAGGCTGGTTCACTTAAGCCAAAACGCCTTTTGAACGTTGTCCTTTAAAGAAATATGAATGATACTTTAAATACTGTCCTTTGGACAGTCCAAAGGACAGTCCTAAGTGTCCAAAGGAAATTCCGAAATGTCCAAAAGACAATCCAAAATGCCTAAAGCACAATCCAAAAAGTCCAAAACACAATCCAAACTGTTCAAAAACAAAGTTCAAAGCACATTTTGGCGGCTTTGTTTTTCCTTTGGACAATGTCCTTTGTACTTTTGTCCTTTGGACATTTTGGACGAAGAATGAACCAGCCGTAACTCAGGTTTTACCAGTTGCACGCGAAATTTATTTTCGATTGCAACGCGAAATTATATTGATTTTACTGGAATAATTTCATTATTCTTCTGACACATTTTTAGTAGAACCTATTATAAAACTGATTTTATAAAAGTTATTACAACAAAACGAATAATTTATAATTGTTTTATGATAATTTGTGAAAAAAAATTTAGTTTTTATTACATTTTGCAGTTAGACTCAATTTTTATTTTGCAACAAAAGAAAACTGTTTTTTCCTGTTTTGACAAATTGTATTGTTTTTAAACTTTTGTTTCAGCTTTTACAACAGTAGAATAATATGAAGTTCTTAAAAATTTTTTTTAATATATCAGATTACAACAAAATACCAAAACGTTGTCTAAAATCAAAATTAAAACGACCAAGTATTTGGTGTTGTAAGCTGGGGACACCATAAAATGTCACAAAAGTATAAAAATTATCAAAACTTGTGTAATGTACAACATATTTAAACTCTAAAAAAATTTTTCAAAACATAAAATTTTGTTTTAATATTTAGAGAAAAAAAAACAAAACAGTATAATTTGTCATATAGATTTGCAAGAACTTTCAATAAATTTTAGAATAAAGTTTTTACTTAATCTAATGAAATTGTATGAATGGATCTCTTTTTACGGCTAAATATTGGTTTTTAATTTATTATACTTTCAGTTCATATGGTTACCAATTATTAGTCTTTGGCAAACAAATTACTGAAACTACTTCCCGGCTTTAATATTTTTCCCATTTTCATTTAGTTTCAGAATTTTTCATGCTATGTTGATTTGATTTCATAAAATATTTTTTTGAAAAAACCACTAAAAAAATAAAATTCATATTGCAAGTGCGTTTTTAAGCTTGCAAATTAGTAGATGTTTCTACCAGCCAAAGATCATGCTCTGGGGTTCCAACCATTTAAAACCGAAATTTGTCTAAAGCTTCGGAGCTCCGTCTAATATAAAAGTAATCTTAGTTTTGAAATATTTTTTTTATTTTGAATTATCTTAGCTGCATTTTTAAAAATATATTTAATAAGTTTGAATATTTCTTGAAATAAAAATTAGGATTTTTTTGTATACACCATTCTACATATTTAAAAAATTAGCACAAGATTATAGGTTCAAATTTCGGAACTTCGGAACTTCGAGGAAAGTGACTATTATGAAAAAATAGCCGAATAGTCGAAGACATAATTTAAAATGTCAATGTAATTTTAACATTTAATATCCTTTTTTTTTTGTTTCTATGTAGGTTTTTCCCCAAAGATTTTCAAAAAAAATGATGCGAATGTATATCCAAAATATAAATAAGTAAGTTCGATTGCCCAGCCTACGTTTTAAGAGTAGTTCTCTATGAATCTCAATAGATTCGAGAATAACCGAGTTGTGGCTGTTCTTTAATTAATTCTTTCTCTCAAAAGTTGGGTTCTCCAATAAATAAACTACCAATTCTTCCGGATTCCTTTAAAATTGTCCGAAACTTTAAATTTTCATAAATTTTCTTTAAAATTACTTAAAATTTCCTATTTTTTTTAAAAATTCCTTTAAAACTAAAATTACTCCGTAATCACTTGTTTTAAAACTAAGATTTTACATGGAAAGCTTTGATCGCATATAAATTTTTTAGGAATCTTTATTAAACGACCGCGGTGGTTTTGTAATAAATTTGTTCTCGAAAATTGCGCTCCTAATTCCAAAATAAATTACTAATTGTTTCAAGACTATAAATTCTAAAAATTCCCAAAAATTCCTCGGGAACTAATTTACTAAAGTTTCCCGAGTCTTAAAATTTTTAAAATTTTGAAATTCCTTAAAATTTCTAAAATTCCTTAAGTTTTTTTTAAAATTTCTTTAAAATTAAATATTTTAAAACTCATTTAAAATTCTTGAAAATTCCTCAAAATTAAAATTCATAGGAATTAGTTTTTTTTAGTAAGGTTTTACTGGGAAGTATACCAAGAATTTATTGAAAAGTAATATCGATTGTTCACCATACATAAGAATCTCAATAGAATCGACAATATCCGATATTTGCGGCCGTTCGTCTTTGGAAATTGGTTCTTCAATAAATATTCCACCGATTGCTCCAAAACCTTAAAATTTTAAAAATTCCTTAAAATTCCTCCAGAAACTACTTCATTAAAATACCTGCAGCACCCTATAATTCCTTAAAATTTCTTAAAATTCCGTAAAAATTCCTTAAAATTTTTTTATGTTCCTTAAAATTCCTCCAAACCATTTCCTTTTAAATTAAGGCTTTTTTCGAGAAATATATTCAGAATACTAAAAGTAAGTTCGATTGTTCAGCGTACATAGTTCTTTAATAATCTCAATAGAATTGGCAATAGCCGACTTTCCGCGGCCGTTCATTCTCGAAAATTGACTCTTCAATAAATAATCTACCAAACTGCTCCGGAACCGGTGGTTGCACGATTCCGGTTTATAGGTTTCCATATAATCGTAACCGAATAATTGACCTATGAGTCCCTTGGTTCCTGTTAAGAATGGGATTGCGGCCTACGGCGATGCTTCTTATTTATTCCAAGGCGGGTTTTAAATGGGGAAGAATGTCTCGCTAGTTAGATTTTACGACCGCGACGCGCATTTTGAACGAGTATGGAATGGAGCTTCCGAATTATAAACAACTATTTTATGGGATTTTTTCGGTCGCTCTTTGCGGAATCGTCTGTTTACTAAGTCGCTAATTGCTATTAGCTAAATTTCTTGAATTTAAAACAGTTCCTCTTTTCTAAATACACGTTTTGAATAAACAATTAGCCCCATTTTTTTTATAATTTTAGAAAAACGGATAAATTTGTTACAGGGCAATAGAGGTTGTTTATCGCAGTTTCTCATAACCGCAGGGAATCCAAAGTTATCTTGTAACGAGCTTAATTCTATCGCACAGGATTGATTCGTTCTTATATTAATTTCTATTTTTCTATTTTTCCTTTTAAGGACGGGAACTCTTCATAAATCAAATCCGTGGGTATAGAACGGATCGCATAAAACTATGTAAAAGGTAAGGTACTTAAAAGCGTTTCTTTTATTCCTATCAATCATACTATTAACTGAATACGGTCTTTTAGTACAATTAAGGTAGTTGGTAAAATCGGATAGTTTTTTTTTTGATTTATTTTGATAAGTTTTTCATTGTAATTATTTTATTTTCTAATCATGGTTGTAGTGGTGCAGACTCAGACTGATGCAAACTGATTGCATATAGTGTGAAAAACAGTCTGCGCATTATTTTCGCAAAAAAATTGCGATTTTTGAAAGTACTCTGATAGGTTTTATATCCGCAGAATAAGTCTGTGTAATGAGTAAACTTTTTTATTTATTTTGCAGAATAAGGTTAAGAGAGCAGAAAAAATATGTTAATTGGAAAACGGTTTAAAGGGGCGCTCCTATGTACTAATATTCAATATGATGCAAAACTCACACCAATTTAGTTTTAGAATATTATGGATAAGTGTTTGCAACAGCTTAAAAAAACCTTTTGAAAAAACCCTTTAAAATTGTTTAAACTTTGGTGTAAATTTGCTAATTAAAATCACGAAAAAATAAATAGTTTTTGCTTGGTAATATGGAATATAATATAAATGAAATATTCACTTAATGTTTCTCTTCCTAAATATCATGTTTTAGAGCTTACATGCTTTGAAACTGTGGAGCTGCAAAAAATTTTTCTACAGCAAAAATAATTCTCAAAATTTGAGTAAAAGTAATTTGAAAAAAAACAAAAAACATTCGCCATTGTTATTGAGATTAAAATCATCGTTCATTCGCACAAACAATGTTTAACCCATTGTCAGAAACGTTGACCTTAATTAAAGAACACCGAAACACGTCCGCTTGTGATCCTCAAAAATTTTGTACCTATTTTTATTTAAAAATTTCGGCAAGTTTATGCTTCATTGTTCCTTTTTTTGTATTTTTAGTATGAAATTAGAGGTATTTTTCAGTACAAAAAATAAACGTATTTGAATTTCGATTTCTAAAATTTAATGCTGAAAATTATGAAATAACCTTCTAAAATTTTTTTTTCTTATTAATGATTTTGAAATTAAGACATTTTCTCAACAATAACCTCTTTCAGGAACTATGAAATAAAAAAATTATTTTTTTGCATAAACATCGTTAAAAATTCTTATTGAAATGATTTGGAACATAAGAAACTTTTTAATTTTAAAAACTACAAACGTTAATTGATTTTAACGTATAATTAAAAAGTTTTTTTTCAAAGAATCGCCATCTAGTTTGTATCTACTTATTTGGAATGCCTCAAATTTTACTAACTAAAAAAACCTTTAAAAAGCATAAATTCAGTTCTATTTTTATAAATATTGGTTAAACTTGTACTAAAAAATTAGAAACATGCTTATATCAATCTAAAGTAGTATGATAAATTCTTATTTAATATTTTATTTTTATATTTGAAATATAAAAATAAAATCCAAATTATATTGTAAGCATCAAACGCTAATCAACTGTTATTTAAAAAAAAATGCAAAAAATTCAGATCGCTATATTATCATTTTATACTATATTAGTGTTCATAGTAAAACAGTTGCTTATTTTGTTTGTGACATGTGTTTTTGGAGCTACTAAAAAGTTACTGTAGGAGGCAGCTAACAATACTTCGGAGGCAGGTCGGAGGCAGGTCGGAGGCAGGTCGGAGGCAGGTCGGAGGCAGGTCGGAGGCAGGTCGGAGGCAGGTCGGAGGCAGGTCGGAGGCAGGTCGGAGGCAGGTCGGAGGCAGGTCGGAGGCAGGTCGGAGGCAGGTCGGAGGCAGGTCGGAGGCAGGTCGGAGGCAGGTCGGAGGCAGGTCGGAGGCAGGTCGGAGGCAGGTCGGAGGCAGGTCGGAGGCAGGTCGGAGGCAGGTCGGAGGCAGGTCGGAGGCAGGTAGGAGGCAGCAAAATTTGCGATGGAGGCAGATATGTAAAATGCAATTAAAAACCGTCTTTTCCAATTGAGGCATCCCGTCCTTACCCGGACTTAACATGGAGAAAGAAGCAAAAAACAAAAAAAAAATTGCCAAGCAAAAAAAATACAAATGAACTTTCAATGTAGACGTGACTGGGATGTTACGTTTATATTTTTAATTGTGATTCTTTTTTATATTTACAGTTGCATTGTAAGTTCCACCAAACAAATTAAATTTAATTTAAAAGTAATTATTGTGTATGTTTTCTGAGCACATTTTTAATTACTTTTTCTTTTTTTTGCATCATTAACACTCATGTTAAATAGTTTTTTATATTGCTATATCTCGCGAGATATAGCATGCCAGATATTGAAATTTCTAACTCCTTAAACTTAAGAAAACTTGGTGCTTTTATTCTGTATGTTTTACCATAGTGAGGCGTTTCATTAAATTTAAACTTATTTTAGTTTAATAATTAAAAGCCGAGAATTATTAACCATGTATCACTTTCTAATCATTAGTGACAATAAAAAGCCTTATAGTATATTCATGTTAAAAAAATTAATCCTAAACCAGGTTGAAAGTTGAAAGTAATGTTGTTTAGTTTATGAAAAGATTAAAAAAACCAAAAAGGTTTTATTCCTATGGAATAAGACAATAAATTGACCAGCTTAAATTTTTTGAAGTTTAATTTAAAAACTCATAAAAAAACATTATCTAAAAATAAGAAAATTTCTATTTTTTATAAACGACGGTTTCTTTGGTATGAACCTACCCGGCACAATAAACTTTTGGTCTGCTTTCCCGCCGCGAAATTAAAATGTCTAGCAAATTAAATGTTTTTCATAACTGTTTTTTTTTTAAATTAAAGTAGATAAAATATGAATACAGCGATTTCACGGATTTTAGCGACTTCATGAATGAAATTTAAGCGTCACAATTGATTTTCTACTTAGCCCAAAAAGTACATAAGAAACCTGAATTATTAAAAAATAGTTTAGAACGATATGAAAAATTCACAAATTTACACAAAAAATGTTTCAATGTTTTTGTTATTTTCCCATTTAAAAAATTGAATAAAAATAGTTTATTTTATGAAAAATTTTGATTTAGCAGTAGGGACTATGGGCCCAAAGTTTTGTTATGCTAGAGAGCTCCGAACATTAAAATATTACAAAAAAATATAAATGAAAGTTACTTTCTTATTATTTTTAAAAAAATATGTTTTGTATTGTATAATAAAACTTTAATTTAAAATCAAATAACCTCTTTATTTAGCGGTTTAAGCAGATATATGTTACGTTTTTTTTATTAATAAAATTCTGTCATATTAGATCAATATTGAAAATAATTGGCTCACACAAACATAATTAACTTTATGTACAGGATTTGTTTAATAAATAATACCAGAAATGGTTCATAAAGTATAAATTTAACAAAAATCAACATAATATAGGCAAATTTTTTCAAAACTATCTGCATTTTAAAGCTTTATTACAAAGTTTTAAGAATTGTATTTGGTTTATGATAAATAACAGTACCACTTTAAAAAAAAATATATATATATAAAATTAAAAATAAGAAAAACGACTAATAAACCCGATATTTTTATGACTTTATACAAATTTGATTTATTTCACGAAAAATACTGCAATTTTAAAAACAAATAAAAAAACAACGCAAATCTTAACGATTTGATATGCTTGCAAGAGAATATTTGGAAAGAGAGATTTGCCTACATATGTTACACAGGTTAACATTTTTGTTCATAATAAAGTGGATAAAATATATAAACCCGAATTCCCACCATTATTCCTGTTCAATTAAAAAAATCGATTTTTGTTGAATATTCAATTAGCGCCATCTGCTATCTCTGTTTCCGTCTAATCACTGACTTTTATTATTATTT
Source organism: Microlaimidae sp. YZB2_3 (assembly GCA_030248175.1). NCBI lineage: Eukaryota > Metazoa > Nematoda > Chromadorea > Desmodorida > Microlaimidae > Microlaimidae sp. YZB2_3. Next base: position 19,206 of record JASAMX010005023.1, on the reverse strand, counting down.
TCATTTTAACGCTATCAATAATATATCAACGTTAATTAATTTAAAAAAGATTTAAATTGAGAACATACTATACGCTATAGACTAGTTCGGAATAAGGGTTTTTTAGTGTTAGGAAGAGGGTACAATAACTACTAGCTCCAATCATATGTAGAGGGAAAATTGAGAAACAGCAAGCGACTAGTACATTTTACAGTTTAAAATATTTCAAATATTTATTGGTTCAAAATCTCGACCCCTTCTCCTCAAAATTTATTAAATACTTTTTAAATATTGCAAAAGAAAAAGCAGTTTTTGGGGATTTTTAGTTTTTTGCCGCTTCGTAGGTGTTTCAATTACAGAAAATGCTTAATTTAAAAATTTGGAATGGACTTTTTAAAATTAATTTTTAAATTTTGAATAGTTTTACAATCAAAACATTAAGAAAACCCCATGTAGGTTAAAAATTAATTTAAAAGCACAAATTTCATCCTTATTTTTACTAATTCGAAATCACTGTTCAGGAATATACTATTTTAGTGGTGATTTTAAAGTATTGTGATGTTTAATTAAAAAACAAAAATTTATTTAGCACAAACGGATATATTACAGCACTTCAATGTAGTGAAACATATCATCGTGTAGCAATTTTTATGAAGTATAGGTTGTAAACTTACGAAACTAAGAAAACTAAGATTTTTTCAAATTTTTTTTTTGTACCCTCTCTCGTACAGTAAAAGACGCTTATTCTGAACTAGTCTATATTAGAAGATCCCAACGACACGCATATAACGTATGCATGTTTTTTGTGCATACGGTTGAATATTTTTTAAAAATAAAATTAAAAAAAAACATGCAACTGTTTGTATGCAATTGACAAAATTGTCAAATATTGTATTAAAAAATGCAACCGTCTGCCAAACCTGCAACCTTATGTGTTGTTTGTATGCTTGTATGTGTGTGTTTTTATTACGCATACAAATGAAGTGTAGACATATTTAAAAAAACACATATACTAACTAATATAATATCATAAATAATATTTTTGTTGCTTTCACTGATAACTAATGATCTAAGCTGCAAACTCATATGATTTGCAAACTTCGGAGTTACAAATTTTAAATTTAAAAACTTTGTTTTTATGTTTATAGATACTTAGCTTTCATTAGGTTATTTTTATGTCGAATAGCTAGGTTGTGAAATGTTGTTTTGGTGTTTTCATATTATGTAAAATCAACCGGAATTATACATTATTAAATTTAGTTTATGGTTCGTTAAAACCATTTTTATATTAATTGTTAGATAACAATGCAATAAAACAGTCTTGACACACCCCATATCACCCGTTAAAAGTGTTAACTTTAATTTTGAAAATTGATTGTAAACTTCATATTTATTTAAAAACAGTAATTTACAAAAAAATAATACTCTTAAAAATCAGATATCTGATTAAATTAAAACACCAATTATGTAGATTATTAATTACTAATAGTTGTTATATATTGTTTTATTATAATAATAATATTTTCTTTATATTGTTAATAACTTAAAAAAAGAATATTTAAAAGTAAGTTTTCTGATAACTTAAAAAATCTTATTTTCCAATACTGTTGATTTAAAAAAAGAGTCTAAAACGCATTTAAAATTTAAAACAAATGTTTTTAGATCATTCTCCGCAGAGTTTTTGGCTCATTATGAAAAACGTGCAGTTTTATTGTTTATTACCTAACCCTAAAATCTAATATTTTGATCAGTTTATTAATTTTATTATTAAAAGCACGAGTTTATAGTTTTATTTTGCTATCGAATAGTACACGATGGAGCCCTACCGTTTACTTTAAAGGTATGGTGGTGCGGAGTCAAACTTTTTGTCTTCGATTTTGATAATTTTTTGTGAAAATATTACCCCTGCCCTGTCCCTAAACATTTTTTCGACAAAATATCTTCAGTGGTCTAGGAGTTATGACCACCCAAAAATGACGTTTTTCGTCGATTATGTATGTGAAAGATTGCTCAATAGTTATAAAGATTTACGTTACAAATTATGCACTTAAAAAAGCGGCTACTTTCTACCTTATTTTGATACCTCGATCGTTAGAATCGGTGGAGTATTTGTTGAGATATTGCGTTTGTCGTACAAGAAACCCTCGATTTTTTTGCTAAAAACACAAAGTGAAGGAAAAAAAGGTTGGGCAAACTTTATAAAATCACTGCCGTCGTTTAGTGATCGCGCGTTTTTTGTACGGGAAACGCAATATATCGACAAATACTGCACCAATCTTAGCGATCAAGGTATCAAATTAAAGTAGAAAGTAGCCGCTTTCTTTAAGTGCATAACCTGTAACTCAAATAATTATACCCATTCAGCAATTTTTCACCTACAGAATTGTCGAAAAACGCCATTTTTGGGGGATGATAACTCCTGAACGACTGGAGATATTGTGTTGAAAAAAATTTGTTGGCTATTGGGGCAGAGATAAAGTTTTCACAAAAAATTATCAAAATCGAAGACAAAAATTTAACTCCGCACCGCACCTTTAAACGGAGGTTGTTCAGTTTTAAAGAACTTTACAGAGATATGACGTTATAGAATCACTTTCTGCCAATTAGCACTTGGGAAAAAATTGATTTGCATAAACGTAAAGATCTCTAATTTTTAGCTCTTTCCACATTCATTTTCACAGAACAAAACATATATGATGTGATTACAAATACTATATGACGTTTTGAGGGTTCTTAAAATACTGACGTGTACTAAATGTAGTATAATTGAAAAATTTTTAAACTTCATTATATTTGAGATGTTTGAAACGAAATTTCTGATATTGACTAAAAACATATTAATATAGAACTCAAACTAAAACTTTTATATTTCCCAGGTAAAATAGTGAACGCAGCATTTAACTTCACATTTTTCATTAATCAAAAAAAATTATCTAAAAACATTGACACTTTTGAAATATTGCACTATTAAGAACTTTTTGAAAATAAAAAAACCTTTTAAAAAAGCATACAAGTGCAGGATGCTATAAACTAACAGCATATCGTATAAACAATTATTCTAAGGTGTTTTTTTTTCAAAAATTTTGAAGAGAACTATATTCGGTATAAGCAATTTTTATTCAGTTAAATATTCCACAATAATAAAAAAAACTTCCATTTAATAAAAAAAAAATTATAAACCCAAAACTATTACTCTAAATTTTTGAGCAAAATTTTTAAAGAAAATTCCCAAAAGCAATTTTTCTCACGCACGCAATTTGTGTGTTTTATCACTTTGCAATTTGTTGTGTTTTTTTGCACATTTTTTTGCGTACAGTCAATTTTTTGCGCTGAGATTTTACTACTAGAGTGCAAAACAATCCGAATTATTTACTGCAGAAAGGCAACACTGTTTAAAAATTGCTATACTTAACACTGATGCGCCCAAAAACAAGTAAAAATGGCTGGTTTTCGGTTTTGTAAATAAATTCGCACTTGTTCCATCAATTTGTGTGTTTTATTAATAGCTGAAACAAGTGCGACCAAGGAGAATGTCTGGTTATTCACTAAATTATTCACTAAATTATTGAACAGAACCCGCAATTTTTTCTCAAAATCTTCGATTTTAAAATTTATTTGCTTAATACAATCATTTTTTAATATATAAAAATATTAACAGATACTACACGAAATGCAATTTCGCAGGGTTCTGCAAAAAAGTGGTAAAAAATCTTTGGAAAAAATGCGAAAAAAATTGTTAACGTAAACCAGGCTTGAAGAAAAATGTTTTGTCCATGTTTAAACAATTTTAAAATGTTTGTGATATGTAAAATAATCAGGATTCTGCCAATAAAATAAAACCAAATCATTGTTCTTTTAATTTACCGCCAATAAATGCGCATTATTTAAAAAAAATTAAAAATAAATACATTTGTGTTTTTGTGTGCAATTTATCTAAAAAAACTATTATAACGGATTTCTACCAGAAAATCAAACCTTGCAATTAAAAAGTTAAAGCCATTTTTTCAATCGACCCATCACGTTTGCTTTTATTTGAAGTAACCGCTTTTTAAATATAACAGATGCGTACGTTTTACAAATGCGTACGTACATCATACAAACATTATAACGATTTTACGGTTTTCACAATAAAAATTAAATGAGGTTTAGGTGTCGGGCTTTTGCGTTTTATGATTGTTCTTACTCATATGTATTGGAGAAAATTTAGAAGAAAAATTTTGGAATAAATTGACTGACTTTTAAAATTTCTAAATTTTGTATGCACATCCGATGGTCTGTCTATATTCCAGTATTCTTGTGTGGCATTACTATAATTGGTAATTTATATGTCACTTTTATGATGCTAAGTAGAATTTCCTGAAATTATATTTGATTCACTCGAAGCCATTGATACACAATAACATTAGTATAGCACAACAAGTAGTGTTAATGCTAATGACATATATAACAAACTTAGTGTTTATTCAAAAATTAACGAAAAACTTTTAAAGTATTGTTTGAAAGCTTATTGTAGATTAATTAATCGGTTTAAATAATCATTTTTCGTAATTTTTTAGCGCGTTATTATATTATCTGTATTATAAACAATGTATTTATTATATATTGCTTATAATACAGAACTTTTGTGTAAACTTCATTACAGTTAGCTCTAAGTATCATCCAGATTGTAACTATGTGGTACGTAAATTATGCAAATTTTAGTTACTGTATGTGTGAGTAAAATTGGCATAATTGCTACCGTACAGCTTAAGCGAGCGAATTGAAATGTTAAAGCTGTACGGTAGCAAATATGCAAATTTTAATCGCCCAAAGAGTATAATGAAAAAAGTCAAAAAAGTACTGAAAACTCTTATCTCATCTGAAAGATTTTTTATTCGGTAAACAATTACGCAACCCAGTTGTAGTTTAGCTATAGTCGGATAAAACGCAGTTTAAAAATTCATTTCCACAGCAAATTGAAATCGTAAAATCAGATTTTTTTTTCATACTTATTTTGGTTTCTTACACGTACAGATAAAAATTAGTGTCAAATCGTCAAATTGTTATGATTAAATGATTTTTTTAATTTTTTGCCATTCTATCCGTTAATGAAAAAACTAAAACTTGATACTGTCGTATTAAATAAAAAATCTTTTTCTCATATTATTCTCTTTTATTATTTAATGAACAACTGCACAAACCATAGATGTGTAAATATGATTTTAAAGTGTTAGATCCAATAAAGTGTTAAAGTGTTAAAGCCTATAAAGTGTTAAATATGATTTTTAGTTGCTTCCAAACTAAAAATTTAAATGCTCATTTGACTGCGTACACAACATTTGTGAGACCTATTCTTGGGTATTGTTGCCAGCTTTGGTCGCCCTATCTATGTAAAGATATTGACATAATAGAAAATGTACAACGATATCTTACTTGTAGACTTTTTCTCAAATGTGACCTGCCTCCTGGGAACAATTATATTGAAAGATTGCTTTTTTAAAGCTTGAGTCACTAGAAGAAAGACGTATAAAATTAAATACATATGAATATGTGTTCTCAAATTATTCATAAACTAAATAATTTACATTTTAACAAGTTTTAACAAGTGTTTTAAATGGGCAACCTATAAACGAGGCTCTGATCATAATCTTAAACTTTATAAGCCCCGCGCAAACTTTGACATTTTACTACATTTCTATTCACATAGAGTGGTAAGGAGTTGGAATGAGCTTCCAAACAATGTTGTATCAGCTCCGACCTAAAACAGTTTTAAACGTCAAATATCAATTATATGTTTTTTCCAAATTTACTAAATTTATTAGACACCAAAATTAGTAGTATTTAAAACTCACATGTGTCTTCTTCCTTTATTCCCTTTGTTGATTACATAATATATTTTTGTTATGTAACACAATAATCTAATTCCTAAACTATTTTTATACGCCTTGTTTGGCTTTTTTTGTGTATTTTACTTACTTATGTACTAAAAATTTGTGTGATTAACTTGTTTTTTAGGTGAATAACGTTTATCTATGTATGTGATATCACCATAGTTAATACACGTCATCCGACTAGTCCACATTTTTTCTTATCGAACATATCGTTGTTACTCTGACACAAAGAGTCACAATCATATTGAAATCAACATGACTCTGACTCATAACGGTTATATTTTTTGTGTGTCAAAAAAAAGAGTCACAGTTACAAAATTTTATAACAATTCTAACTTATTTTATTATAATAACAACGATATGTCTGTGATGCATATTACTAAACAGGCGAAAGAACCTGTTTATTTTACAAGTACATTAAAAAATTATTTTTTTATGTTTATTTTTCAATTGAATAAAATAAATATATTTATGTGCTTTGTTGCTATTTTTATTATGGTTTGTTTTGAGTTTTTAAACTATAAGAGCTAACATAAAAACACAAAAATATGAAAACATAGAACATTAATTATAAATTACTTAAGATTAGCAAAAAAACAACGGCACAACAATTTTGTACTGAGGAGCCATAGTAAGACCACTTGAATTCTTAACTTAACTAAAAATTACTTACAAAAACAAAAACCCCACCCCTTGCTTCCTATTACTTATAAAAACTTCTTATTCTCTAAAAATTACAAAAACTTATTGTATATATATATTTCATATATATATATTTGTGTTTATTTTAAAACAAACGCTCTTTTTTCCTATTTTTGATGTTTTTTAAAAGGTTTTTTGGGTTTTTGTGACATTTGCAAAATGCATAATATTGGTTATTATACCAAACAATTATTTTAAGGAAGTTTTTTCCTTCACACTATGAAACAAAAATTGCATTTAAGAACGAGCTAAAAAGCTTTGATTCATTGTGACTGCTTATTTCCCCGCGGAAAAGACAATGTCTATCAAGCTGAACAAGTTTGAAATGTGTTAAAAAAGTGGTATTTTTCTGAATGTTTTATTCTAAGCAAATTTTTTTGGCTGGACTAATCGATTTTTATTGTGTTGTAAAAAACGGCTTATTCAAGCTTTTTGATTAATAAAGCTAAGAGCAAGTTATGTTCAAGCTACAAATTAAGTATTAGAAGTCCAATGCCTGAAATAAGGCTTTAACATCCAATATATTGCTTTAATGCCCTATCGGTTTTTCACGACACAAAAAGATTCACAATAAGTATAAAATCAACGTGACTTTGACTTATTACGTTTATATTATTTGTGCGTTAAAAGATAAAAAGAGTCACAGATACTGGTATTTCACGACGATTTCGACTCATTGTGTCGCAGTAAGGACGATATATAATTTGCGTTACACTTTCGCTTCTGCGACCGCGGGCTGGTCCGGCGAGACATCTGATGTCGAACAAATGAACGTCAGTACAATTCTGATGTGATAAATAATGTCCATTCCCTTGGCACGACCGCCACCGCCGCGTTTCTCCCCGGGAAAAAAATAAAAAAGTTGATCTGTAATGCACGGGATTTTCGCGTTTGTCGAATTAAAAGCGTTGACGCAAATGTTGGAAAAGAAATTAAATAAATCGCGTTATTGATTGGGTTTATTATAAAAAAAATCATATAACTCTATCCGCATGCGCACTACACGAACAAACACTAATTTTTATTTATTTTTGATATTGTTTTATTTTAGAAAAAATTATGTAAGCTAATACGAGTGAGTACGAACTTAGCCATATAGGCAAATTACATCTGGCGAACGTAGCCAGAGTGAGTACGAACTTATCCATATAGGCAAATTACATCTGGCTGAACTCTACAAGTTTTAATATTGAATTAAATATTTAACAAAAAGCAAGTAAAAACTTTAAAACCAAATTGTTTAAAGGAAGGATATTTTACACACGTGTTAAAGAAATTTCGCACAAAGTAAGCTTAGGTAAGCTAAAAACTTAGAGTTCAATATTTTGTTGAATTCCGATCGGTAATAAATAAGAAATGAATCAGACAAGCTTTCTGAAAACCATTTGGTAAAGGTTTGGTTTTCTTCCGTTTTGTCTGTGATGTGTTTTATAAATTTAAAAAATGACACATGAATAACAGCTTCTTAGGCCTACTGTAACTAAAATTTTTTGCTAAAACAATTTTATGTCACAATGGTCAAAACCCTCCTATTCGAACGAAAATTGTTTAGTATATAAGGTTTCCACAAAAATATGAGCCTATAGAATCAGTTTCAGCCAAATAGCGGTAGGGAAAAATTGATCTTCAAAACAGTGAGGTCTACCTCCCATTTTTACCTCCTCTCACTTCGATTCCCATTAAGCAAAACATATAGCTGCAAATCACTATTAATATACTTGAGGGTTTTAAAAATTCTAACGTGGTAGATCTATATTAGATGTACCGTGTACATCTAATAAAGATCTACTATATCTATATTTGTGTACCTCTGGAGCTCCGAATATTTTATAAGAAGCTCTTTTTGTTCTTTAAATGAGAAATCAAAAATTTATTTAATCTACCAAAGCCATATAAGAAATGATTTACATACAACAGGATTGAATTTGTAATACATTTTTTAGAATTTGAGTTCAGTAGTTTTCGCCCAAAAACGTACCACGATTGTACTAAATTGAAAATTCCAAAGGGTGTATTGCAAATTTAATTCTGTTGTATGCAAATTATTTCTTATGTGACTTTGGTTGATTAAGTTTTAAAGAAAATCAGCAGCATTTTTAGAACTATTTTTATTTTTTTAATATTTTTTTTTAATTTAAAGTTTGTACAACTATGATATGGATTGGGAAAGATTTTCAAGTGAGTATATTTCACCAACAAAAGCGTAAACAACACTTGTGTCATTGTATAATAAAACTACTTTAATAGATTTTTTTAATAAATTAAGCTTTCTGTTAGTAAAACAAGTTCCTTAATTATTTTTCCCGTCTAAATTAATTTTGTAAAGACCATAGATTATTTTTTTAAAATATTATATATTTTTTAATAATTTAGAAAATTAGTAATAAAATAGGGTGATGTTTCAGACCCCTCAAAAACCTAGCTTCTTCTTCTGTTTGCTGTTGTGGCACAGATTCTTCCTTCGGTTAAGTCGATTCTTCGCTGTTCCTTTGGCTGCTAGGAAATGTTCCAATGTAACCTTCTGATCCATGATCTTCATTAGGAGCGGCAGAATTGCAACAGACTTGTCAGCTTGTCAAAAGACAGGCTTGTCAAAACCCTAGCTTCGCTTAGAAGCTGTGCAGTATTTTAGTTTCAAATATTTAAATGGAGTTAAATGTATAACACACTGCCACTGCGTACTACTTTCTGAGTCGACAAAATTCTTTAAAGGTTTTATTTTCTGTCTGAACTGCTCCTTGCGCTATAAAACCGGTTTTTCTTCGCACGGCCACGAGCAGTGAAACCGCGCAGTTTCACAGCGTAGGACAATTTGTGATAAAATACTAACGTCAAAACAGTCAATTTCATGGATTCAAAAATAGAATTTTCAATATATTTGTGTAATTATTGATACCACAAGACTTTTGATAACTAATTATGTACCTCTAAAGGTTTTTTTGTAACATAGACTTAGTTGATATTATTTTGTAATTCTTGAAACGTTTTCTATTTTTCTATTTTATCTTATTTTTTTAATCATAAAACTTTAATCTTGTACTAATGTTGTATAAAAAGTCATAGATCAACCGACGATGTAATAATCGTAGATTAAATAAACTTTAATGGAGGATCAAATTTTGTTTGCCCGGGCTTGAGTGGGTTTCGTTTTTTTGTCCAGTCTTCCGCATCAGTTTATTCGTTCCCGAGTCACTTGGCAACTGAGGCGAAGCAGATATTTCGCAATTATCACAGCTTCGCACCCTTTTAGCCTTTTTGAAAGTCATTCACAAATCCTTGTCTCCACCTACTCTAGTTGTTAAAATTTTTTTAAAACTTTTTTGTTTTACTTTTAAAAGGTTAAGGTTTGTTTCTTTAGGTTTGTGTTTCGAGCCATTTCCCTCAGCTTTGGTAAATCTTTATAACAATTCGCTGAGGTGACAACCATTTTGTATCTAGCAATGTTTATAAGTATATATTACATTATTCTCTTAATCTTGGTCAGCCATTCTTTTTTTTGAATCTGACAAAATGGCAGAATATTCTGCCAATTTTAGGCGGCTAATGTTTTTGCTAAATTGGCAGATATTTTTAATTATTTTTGCAGATTTTTAATTAATAAAATATATTTTGCGGCTAAAATAGGTTCACTGCAAGAAACCTTCAAAATAGGGTTACTGCGCACCTCCACACTATAATTCGGATTTTCGGTATTAATTAAATACTAAAAATTGTCATATATCTTTTGAAATAAACAAAAAAATCTTTATATTCGTGTTTTAAAGCTCAAACTTGTTGAATTTATACTCGTTTAGTTTGAAAAAGATGGAGCTCGAGGGCTTTACAGATTATATTTTAAATTTAGTAATCGAAAAATCATTATTTCTAATATGGCGTGTGCAACATTTTTGGCGCGAAATCCTGTTGGGAACAAAAAAGGTAAATCTATAAGTGCACACACTAGAAAAAATAAGGTTTTAAATACGTGGCTTATTGCTTAAACATAAATTTGTTAAAATATTTTGTCATTATTGCACTTCGGTCGTATTGCAGCTAAAACTGCGTTGCTGCAAACGCATTTTATATTATATAGGCAGTTAATATACTCGGGAGTTTAAACACATTTAAGAAAGTTTAATTGCAATTTCAGAAATTTTAATCATTACCGTCTTTTAATTTTACCCAATTTTATCCTAATCTGTCCAGAGTGCTTTGCTACATAGGAACGGCACACTTTGGGCTGATTGACCCCGAAGTGACAAGTGACAACGCGTTGCGTGCGCGTTTAAACCATTACATTTCACTTTCCACTGCGGTAAGAACGTGTGCTGTCACTTGTCACTCTGGTGTGAACTAGGCCTTTGTTCTCGCTTTTGTTATCAACTTATTTTGCTCCCTACCCGTTTAAATAAACATTGCGTCCTTATTGAACACAAAAAGTGAGAAGCGTCATTACTTGTTATCATTATAAATATGTGCTTTAAGCAATATGAGTCAGAGTTATTTTGATTTTGTATTAAGTGTAACTCTTTTTGTCATAGTAACGACGATTTGGAAATAGAATAGAATCAATAAAATGAACTACAGTGACGAAAACGAACAGTTCTTCTAGTAATAATCGAGTAACAGACCAATAACCGAGTATGCCAGCACAGTCTGGGGCCCCACTACATCACACACACAAATCAGCAAACTACAAACAATACAAAACACAGCTCTCAGGGTCGCAACAGGGCACACCACAGACACAAACACACACATCATACACACAGAGGCTAAAGTCCTCCCAATATCAACACACATCCAACTCCACGCAAAACAAGCAAAATTGGCGGCCATGTACACAAACAACCCACTTAATTATTTAACACAACAACCTGCACCCAGCAGGCTCAAAAAGCAAACAATATTTCACAACAACAACTACACAACAAACATACCTACAGACATACACAACAAAACTTACAAAGCACTAAAACAACAAATCCACACAAACACAGTCACAAACCACATAAATAACACTCCAATAAACCCAATACTTCAAACAAAAGCACCAGCAATAAGCAACGAGGAAGAAAATCTTCCTCGCGGGGTAAGGAGAACCCTCGCCCAACTCAGGGCAGGGAAATCTCCTTTCCTCTACTCCTACCTACACAAAATCAATCCAACACAACACACATCACCAAACTGCCCGCTATGCAAAACACAAACACACACAACACAACACCTTTTTACATGCACACACATCAATACGACACTGGGACCAGAGGACCTTTGGGCAAACTCCGTAGCGGTTGCTGAGCTCCTCCGGGAGTGGGAAGAGGGGGTGAGCAAGGCGAGAGGCGTGCCGGACGGACCTACCCAAGGTTGATAGAAACCCTGGAAACTGGCAAACTCAACAGTTCTTCTGTGCTAAGACACAAAGAGTCCGAATAAGTATAAAATTAACGTGAATCTGACTCATTACGTTTATATTATTTGTTTGTTAAAATAGGAAAAAAAGTCACAGTTACTAGTAATTTGTGACGATTCTGACACATTTTTTATAGCAACGCACATCAAGGCTCAGTTGATATTTTTGTATAGCAGCTCGAATAAAAAATTTTCAAAATTTTGAAAAAAATGGGCCAGGAGCATAGGTGGGCAGGGGTGGGGGTGGAGAAACCCATGACACCGCCTCCCCCCCCCCTAAAAATGGGGGGGTGTCGCAGTATTAAAACCGCTAAAAATAAAATATTTGGGATATATCCCAAAAAAAATTTTTGGGACACCCCTCCCCCAAATTTCGGGCGTCGGGTATACCCCCCAAAAACGTCCGATAGGTTGCCCACCTATAGCCAGGACCAGAAACAGGTAGTACTGAAAAGCATCAAACATTTGCAAGCATTTGCAGGGAACAAAGTGGGCTAGGATCAAAGTGTGCTGAGAGCAAAATAAAAAAAACATCTTGCAGAAATATTGTTTCAATTTTATTTCATATTTGATTATGATAATCTTGATGATTGAAAGTTACCCGCCTATTGTTCTGAAGTTTTGTCTGGTGTGCAAACATGTATTTACTGGGACTTCTCTGGGCCCTGTTCAAAAAAAGTTTCAAACACCATTTTTTTTAAATAAGTCATTCTTTTTTTTAAATTTATATATAAAAAATAAAAATGTATCCGTATGCTATTTTTATACTAAAGCATAATGCGTTTGCAATAACTTTAGAAAACTAAACTTTGCATAAATCTTTACTTTCATAAATATATTCCTGCTAAAGCATTATGATTTCTTATATGTTGTAAATATTTGCAAAAGAAAAACGAATGTTCGCAAACAATTATGAAACAGCAACCTGGAATGTGAAATCAAAAAATTCATAAGACCTTAAAAAATTTAAAATAATTTTTTTGATGAGGGATAAGTTCAGGCATAAAAAATTATTATCAGTATTAGACACGCCTTGGCTTTTAGGTTGTTCAGTAATTAAAACTACTATAATGCCAGCAATGAAAGAAAATCTGATCATAATTAAGGTAGGAATTTGTCACGCATAAAAATCAATCCGGCTATAGACATATAGGCTACTTGCTTTTATGTATCGAAAGTATGAACAATACGGTTTCATATCAGATTTTTAAAAAAAATATTAACTGATGTTTTTTGCAATTAGTTTATCACGGTAAACCGCCGCTACTTAAACTATTTTAAAATAACTCTCAAATAAATAAAAGCCAATAATATTTCTGAAATGTTGCAAACTATAATAAAAAATGGTGGTCGCGTAGGACTAGCAATTTCTGGCTAAAATCACATTTTAGCAGAAAGGACGCACTTTTAATTAAACAAATTAAATATATTTTTAAAAAACTAGCTTTGAAAAATGCTCTAAGAATAGTGCAGGAAAAAGGGGCGATTTTTCCCTGGGGCGTCGCTTTGCAGGAAAAAAGGGGGCTAATTTAGGGGACTTCCCTAATAGGAAATTTGCAAACTTCACTAAAATAAAAATTTTTACCATATGATAATGATTTTTTTATACATTGATCTAATCACACCGCACTGTTGCATTTTTTTTAGTCTGCTGTAATGTCAATTGAAAAAATCATACTCACAGCAATCTTTGACAAGCGCGACATCGCCACTTTATCGATTAAAAGACTATATTTTGTATGTGTAAGAAAAAGCTATAAATTTGAAAAAGTGTCGATTTCGCGCTTGTCAAAGATTGCTGTGAGTATGATTTTTTCAATTGACATTTCATCAGACTAAAAAAATGCAACAGTCCTGTGTGATTAGATTAATGTATAAACAAATCATTATCATATGGTAGAAAATTTTTTTCAGTGAGCAGCTGCCCAAACCAATTGCGAATTTCCTATAGTCCATATAATGTCCATTTCAGGCCAGTCCACATCTTTTCTGTCTAAACGGTGTCCGGAAAAAATACCTTCTTTCAGCAGTAAATTATTCAGTATTATTAAAAACTTTTAAAGGTTTTTTTAAACTTTTTTATGTCGTTTTAGCTTGATTTTAAGGTTTCGCTTAGGCTTAGGAAAATAAAACTTTTTTGTAGTTGAGAATTTAAAAGTCTTTCAGAAGATATATTAATAATAATAAGAAGAAGAACATAATACCAAATTTACCCACGTTCTTTATTTATAGTTTGCGTGGTGCCGTGAGGATTAGTCTCCGTATGGCGCTCCTGTGCCACCGATAATTTATTTATAATAAAAATAAAAAAAATATAAATAAGAAGATGAATTTAAATTACAAAATTAACCGACGTTGTTTAATTATAGTTAGTGCGGTGCAGTGGCGCTCCAGACAAAGTTTACCTACACTCTCTAAATATAATTGGCGCCATGGCGTGCGCCAATGATTGCAATTATAATTTTTAAAACAAAATAATAATAAGAAGAAGAGGATGAACATGAATTACAAAATTTACGCACGTTCTCTAAGTATAGTTGGCCCGGTGCCGTGGGCTAAATTACATTGTGGCACCCCCGCACCACCGATGATTAGAATGGTATTTTTTGAAATATATATAATAATAAGAAGAAAAAGATGATAAATATAAATTACAAAATTTACCAGGTGCTGTAGTTATAGTTGTCGCAGTGCTGTGGGGCTAAACCGCCGCGTAGCGTTCCCGCGCCACCGATGCTTATTATTATTTTTTTAAAAACTTTAAATTAATTTTGTCATCAGTAAAGCAAGAAATAAAAAAAGTACCTTGTTGTTTTCACCGTTTTCCACGCGGTTGAAGTATATGGCGCTCGGAACTCGGGAGTTTTTATTTGTCAATTTTTTCATTTTTTATTTGATCAATAAAACGAAAACAAGGACCTAAATGAAAAAAGTGCTTCCTAAGAAAGTTGCGTAATTCTTTCTTCTATCCAACGAGTCCGTGTTTATTTTTGACCAATCAGTAACGAATGAGGAATATCGCTTTTAAGGATTCAGCGTTGGAATAATAATAATAATAAGAAGAAGAAGAAGAAGAAGATGGTTCTGAATTTCAAAATTTACCAACGTTCTCAAATAATGGTTGGCACAGTGCCGCGGGGCTAAATAGCCCGTGGTGCTGCAATCGGCGATCGGCTGCAAAAACACTTACCCAAGGGAATGCTTCAACTTTAACCAGTTTTTTTATCTATTTTTTCTTGTTTTTTTGAAACACTACTCAGATTCATTATGTCTACTTTTCTCCTAATTATGATCACATTTATGTTTACATAGGAATTCCTGAGTGATTTGATTTACTGATTTTCTAATTATGATCACATTTATTGTGATCATTTATTTTATTTGTTGTATTCCAAAATAATATCCTAATTGTTAGTCTTTTTTTAGACCCTTGAAAAAGAAGCTCGTAGTGGCTTTGAAACGTTGGAATAAAGTTATATTAAAGCTGTTTTGTCTTCAATTTTATTGGGGTCAAAGCCCGAAAACTGTACTAATATAATCGATAACAAGGACCAAAATGAAAAAAAAGTGCTTCCTAAGAAAGTTGCGTAATGCTTTCTTCTTTCCAACGAGCCCATGTTTATTTTTGATCAATTAGTAACGAATGAGGAATATCGCTTTTAAGGATTGAGCGTTGGAAGAATAATAATAATATTAATAATAATAATAATAATAATAATAATAATAATAATAATTATAATAATAATAATAATGATAATAATAATAATAATAATAATAATAATAATAATAATAATAATAATAATAATAATAATAACAATAATAATAATAATAATTAATAATAATAATAATAATAATAATAATAATAATAATAATAATAATAATAATAATAATAATAATAATAATACTAATAATAATAATAATAATAATAATAATAATAATAATAATTATAATAATAATTATAATAATAATAATAATAATGATAATAATAATAATAAGATAATGATGATTTTAAATTTCAAAATTTACCCACATTCTCTAATAATGGTTGGCGCAGCGCCGCAAGGCTAAATCGCCCCGTGGCGCTCCCGCGCCACCCATGATTAAAACCGAGCACCGTCTTTTGCTTTTTTTGTGCGGTTTCTATAAGGGGCTGTTTTTTGTGTACTCTGTACAATCCTTATTGTTGCCAAAAGGCTGTTATTGTGCTGTTGGGAGTTTTATTTGTAAATTTTTTAATTTTTTATTTTGATCAATAAATCGATAACAAGGACTTAAATGAAAAAAGTGCTTGCTAAGAAAGTTGCGTAATTCTTTCTTCTTTCCAACGAGCCCATGTTTATTTTTGATCAATTAGTAACCAATGAGGAATATCGCTTTTAATGATTGAGCGTAGGAATAATAATGATAATAATAATAAGAAGAAGATGGTTCTGAATTTCAAAATTTACCCACGTTCTCTAATAATGGTTGGTGCTAATAATAAGTCAATTCGGTGGTAATAAGTCAATTTTTTTGTCGATTTTTATGATTATAAATAAAAAATTTTATTCTGTCCCTCGATAGTTTGTAGTTTTTTTTGCCCAAAATACTTGAGTTTAAAAGATTGCACCCTGTAAAATTGGCAATAATAGGGCTTGTTTAAGAAATTTTCTAATCAAACATTTTTTATTCCGAAAAGCGAATTGTCATGTAAAATTTAAAAACATAACGGGCTTATTTTTAGCTTGGTTTTAATACTTTGTTCGTAAATCTAACCAAAGTATTTGTTGAGATATTAATATTTTAGTGAAATAAAAAAGAACAACAAAAATTTTTACTCATTTTTACTAATCTAAAAAAAGTGCATTTTACTAATCTAAAATTGTTTATTTGGCAAAACGTGCATTGAAATAGGCACAAAATCGATAGTTTAAAAAAATATGTACTAGTTAGGGATCGACCGGGGCCTCGGCCCCGGCCCCGGCAAACGCAATTCTCTCTACCCCGGCCCCGGCCCCGGCAATTTAGCTGTAAAATGAGCCGGGGCAAACCGGGTTAAAGACCCCTAAGAATGCAAATTTTAAAGCGCTTCTAAACATTTTTGACAGTGAAATATTATACAAGATTTTATCTACAGAGCTAATTTAATTGTTTTAATATTAGGATATTTATTGTTTATTATGCTATATTAAGATTTTCTAAAGCCTCTTTATTTTATTAAGATTCCTCATTTTTATCACGAATCCTTATTCTAAAAATTTAAAGATATCTTGAGTATTAAAAGCCGTTTGTAGATTTTATTTACAAGATGAGAGTTTGACAGTAGATATCTATGGTTGAATTATATCTGGCTGACCTCTAGTAAGTTTGTATAAGAGACGTAAACGGATCAATTAAAATTGTGCGCCTACAAAATTTTGAATAAACAAATTGGAACGCATTTTTTTTTTTAATTCCTGCTTTTCAAAAAATATACATAAATTAGTCAACTTTCACGCTTTAAAAAATTGTATTTTTGTTCCAAATTGTGTAATTTGATAAATAATTGTTTAAATATGGTATTTAATCTTAAATATAAAACCGTTTTTACTAAAAGTTTTAAATGATTTTAATGTTAAATAGTCGATTCAATACTGCAAATCATCGATTTCAGCTAGGTTTTGTTTGCCTTCATAATCACAAGACGTATTTTGCATATATTGGAGTTATTTTAATATCATTGCTAATATCAAAAATATATAAAACAAGAGAATTTTCGGCTAGACAGGGAATTTTTTATCTAAATTTTACAAGAAATGTTGCACTTGTGACTTTTCACGCGCAAGCTATTTTTTGTGCACTCAATAAAACTTTTCTCGCACAGCGATATTTCGTACACCAAAAAACTCGTTTTTTCTAAGACTTTTGTACTTTTCTTGCCACGTTTAACGCAGTCAATTTTTGTCCTTAAAGAAAATAAATAATTTGTATTTGAAACTATAATATCGGACGTTTTCATTAATTTTTTTTGGAACTATACCGCTGCAGAAACTTCTGGTAATTTTTTTAAGCTAGTTTGTTTTTGTTTCTGTGCCTTTTTCATCCTGAAAACTAGCTAACATAACTCTATAATTTTAATTGGTATGGGCGCAGACATGCCAAAATAACCTTATTATTTGGAAAATCTAAATTGTGGACTACCTATATTTGTTTAATATCCAGCAACTTTTTCTACTTTTACGATTCTGAGGTGAACCCTGGCCTGGAGCCCTTTCGCTGATGCATTAACTACGTTATGTCTCTGTCCGATGACTCAACGTCGACAGTAGTCGACTCGGCTGACAGTGAAAATTGTGCCAGTTGCGACAAACCGTCGGGGTACTGAATATCTCCTGTATTCAGTGCTACAACTGCGAAGATTATTTCCATTTTCGCTGTCTTGGGTTGGCTAATTTCAAACCCAGCGGATCAACAAGACAACTATTAGAGCTCCCTGGCCGCCAATTTCGATTCTACTGCTCGAAGCAATCTTGCGCGCTTCCGCATATACCACGGTCACCTCCACGACACTCAACGACCGGTGAAACCCAGCTTTCTGCTCAGGAATTAGCTGATGAGTTAGCACAGAATAATCTGGCTATTAGCCAGATTAAAGCGAATCTTAATCGAGACATCCCGCTTCTTTTTGAAAAGCTGAACTCATTGGCTTCAGCTGTTCAGGGAACCAGTGAATATCCAACCACCACCGCCGGGTCTTACGCAGATGCAGCGAAAAAGGGTCTTCGAGCCAAATAAAGCCCCGGTGTATTATCAGTTAAAAGAAATCCTCGCCGAACAACACATGAAAACCCAAGTGGTACTTTCAAACTTTCCAGAACCCCAGCGGGAAAAGCCTTTGGACTTGTTTACAAGTCTTAAAGAGCAATTTCGCGATTTAGGCCTTGATGATATCTGGCCACATATAGCGGGAGCGGAAGACGTTTAGGCAAGCAACGCCCAGCCCATTTCAACCGATTGGTAAAAATTACCATGTTAAACCACGACGGGCAAGGGGTTTTGCATGCTCGAAGTCTTCTTTGGCGTTGGGATGAGCTGGCCAGAAACCCGGAAATACGCGGTCATTCCTTAAAACTGCGGGCTTCAATGCCGTTTGATGAACGAAAAAAATCGGATGAAATAACAAAGCTTCGAATGGAAGCGTCTGGAAATGACCTCTCAGTTGCGTGACGAAGGAATTTGGAGATTCTAGTTTTTCTGTCAGGCAGGAAAAAGGAAAAATGGTTATTACAAAATTTATAAAAGATGA
>JASAMX010005022.1:0-10784 GCA_030248175.1 Microlaimidae sp. YZB2_3 | reverse complement strand
GGCTGTTAGGCAGTGGAAATCTCAATAAAGTTTGACGTTTTTTGTACTCATAAGTTGTTGTAAAATAATAAATAAGCATTCACATTTTCCCAACAAAATTTTTGTTAGCCTAATCCTTTTTGTTTTTAATGTAAATTTTTACTTGCAGAGAAATTGGCACCTGGTTGACCGTAAAACCCCGCAATATTAAATACAATATTTAAAAGCAATACAAAAAAAAAAATTAAAACTTACTTATTTGGCAACTTTTGTTTAAATAGTTTATTTTAACAATTTTCATTTTATTACATTAATCTTTTTCAATAAAAATAACAATTTTTAATGGTTAAAATTTAATGATTTTCGTAAACTGTAACTAAAAAAAACAATTTACGAGTTTTAAAAAATAAAAAATATCCTTTAAAAATTTATTAAATTATTTTTTTTAAAAATTAAAAAAAATTTTAAAAATCTTTCTACACTTGAAATTTTCTAGTATCATGATCTTTAATATTTTAGGAGGGGGTGTCCTGATAATCTTATACATTTAATTTTATTTAGAGACGAGGGGGGATCCCTCGCCGAGTTTAGCGGCCCCACCCCGCCATTCCGCCGCTGTCACGAAATTTAGTTTGACTGTTTCAAAAATTACATATTTAATATTCTATTTGATTTTGTTTCTTTTCAGAAAAACGGTTGTTTGTATATTAACTAAATCAAAAAGTCTAATTTTGAAGAATTGGGAAATTTACCGGAAATTTGAAAATTGTAAAAACGTTTCGAAATCGAAATGCCAAATTCGCTGAAGACACGCGGTATTGTAAACATATAAAATCTCAGTCTACTCTTGTATATATATATATAAAATCTTTAAATCTTCTACATTTTTTAATTAAATTAAAGTTATAGTTGAAAAATTCTAAGCCCAGAAAAATCTTCTAAAATAATCTTTCAAAAATTTATTAGTCATTCATTAGTCTCGGCCTTTTCTTTTTTGCCAGAAAATGATTAGCACAAATAAAAATGTTTAATTTAAATATATAAATTGAATGATTCATATCAAAAACTAACACAATCTACAACCTACAACAACCAAACAGCTGGTTTAATGACCAGGAGTGGGGAATTAAACCTTGATTTAACCCTTTGGAATTTTTTCGTTCAAAAACGGCTGCAAATCCGCAAAGGTTTTGGCACGCCAGTGCTGCACTCTGTTAAAATCAAAGTCTGGACGCTGAGTTCAACACTGAGCAGCATTGGCGTGAAACCCCTACAGATACCCCGCAAAGAGAATCCTAAAGGGTAAAACGGCGAGGAGGATTTAAAATTTAAAAAAAACGCATACATGCCATATCGTGTTTTCTTGAATGCAATTTACCCATACGGTTTTTTTATTAAAGAGAAAGACAGTTGAAAAACTAATTTTTTTTGATCTAAAATTTTGGGTAAACAGCATTTTTTAATTTGCTAAAAACTAATTTATGTACACTACAAAATCTAAGTTTGAAAAGGTTGGTAAAATTATTCTAAATATTTTTTTTAATTTTCTGAAATTCTGTAGACCCGGATTTTTGGGGGTATACCCGATCCCCGAAGTTTGGGGGGTGTCCGTGGTACCTTCAAATGTGTCCCAAAAATTGTTTCGGTATAAACCTCAAATACCCTATTTTTAGCGTTTTTAGTACTGGGACCCCCCAAATTTTAGGGAGGGGGTGTCCGTGGTACCCTCAAATTTTATTGGGGGGGAGGGGTGTCGGCAGTAATCGGGAATTTTTTGGGAGGAGGGGTATCACCACCTCAATCCCCTTTTGCCGACATATCTGGTGTGGTACAGCTGTTTTTTTCTTTTATCTCTACTCCGTAGTGGAAAAAATAATTAAACCTTTTCTCAGAACTCCCCCCATCCCCCCCGGTATGAGAATTGGCGGAATATAGAAACAACTTTTAATTAAAATTTTTTAAACAATTTTAACTATCTAGCTTCATTAAATTTAAAGGCCTCCTCTCCTTCACATGAAATAAAAAACAGCAACAAATATTTTAATATTTATGCACCTACTACGGAATATTAATTATGAAATAAAGAATTAAATAAGGTACCCGACACTTTCTTCATTTTTTGCTTTAAAATTAAAACGTCATTTAAATTTTTTTTTTAGAAATATAACAGTCATTGTTGTTACTGCTTCACTCACGACTGCAACAATGTAAATATGAACATCGCTCGCCTAAAATGGGATATAAGCCCTTCGAGTAAAAACAAAACGGAGATTTGTTCCGAACTGAATTTCTCCCTGATTGATTACAGACGATTGCATCCTCAAGCTCAAGGCGGTTCGGCTTCCAGAGTTTTCGTCGCAGTTCTACCGCTTATTTTATTATCAATTCTTTCGAATCGTATTCAAATTTAATAATGCACACCACCAGATATTTAAAAAATATTATAATGCTTAAAATTGGTGCTGAAATTAAGAAAAAACCGTAGGAACCAGTAAAACTCTGTACTATACCTAATTTAAAGAAAAATGGTCAGCAGAGATTTCTGCGAGAACAAGTCCTAACAACCAGTTGGCAACAATTAATAAAAACACTTTTATTGCTCAAGAATTTGTATTTTGTAAGTTACACAGACCTGTGTACGGTCTGGAAATGTTTCCTCCCGCTTTATTGGAGGATTTGCCCTCCCCCGCCAAAAATGAAAAAGTTTCCAAAAATTATGGCGCCATTTTTGACATATTATGACACTATCATCGCGAAATTTTTGCAGTTTTTAGCCTATTTCAATAATTTTAAGCCATTTTAGACCTATTTTTTATCTTAATTTCGCTTTTTTGTCCTGTTTTCCTTTTTTTCTTTCTCCCCTGCTTGCCCCCTCCCCTTGAAAAAAAGTTGCCCCTCGTGCCCCCTTTTGAAATTGCCCCCCCCACCAATAAAAACCCCGGGGAGGGGCAATTTCAAAAAGGGGCACTAGGGCAACTTTTTTCAAGGGGAAGGGACAAGCAGGTAGAAAAAAGAAGGAAAAAGGAACAAAAAAAGCGAAATTAAGTTAAAATAGGTCTAAAAAGGCTTAAAATACATTGAAATAGGCTAAAAACTACAAAAATTTCGCGATGATGGCGTCATACTGGGTCAAAATTAGCGCCATAATTTTTTGGAACTTTTTCGTTTTTGGCGGGGGAGGGCAAATCCTCCAATAAAGCGGGAGGAAACATTTCCAGACCGTACACAGGTCTGTGTTAATTTACAAAAAAAAAATCCTGGGGCATTAAAATGGTTTTTATAAATGTTTCCCAACTGGTTGTTAGGACTTGTTCTCGCAGAAATCTCTGCTGACCATTTTTCTTTAAATTAGGTATAGTACAGAGTTTTACTGGTTCCTACGGTTTTCTTCTTAATTTCAGCACCAATTTTAAGCATTATAATATTTTTTTAATTATCTGGTGGTGTGCATTATTAAATTTGAATACGATTCGAAAGAATTGATAATAAAATAAGCGGTAGAACTGCGACGAAAACTCTGGAAGCCGAACCGCCTTGAGCTTGAGGATGCAATCGTCTGTAATCAATCAGGGAGAAATTCATTTCGGAACAAATCTCCGTTTTGTTTTTACTCGAAGGGCTTATATCCCATTTTAGGCGAGCGATGTTCATATTTACATTGTTGCAGTCGTGAGTGAAGCAGTAACAACAATGACTGTTATAATTCTAAAAAAAAAAATTTAAATGACGTTTTAATTTTAAAGCAAAAAATGAAGAAAGTGTCGGGTACCTTATTTAATTCTTTATTTCATAATTAATATTCCGTAGTAGGTGCATAAATATTAAAATATTTGTTGCTGTTTTTTATTTTATGTTAAGGAGAGGAGGCCTTTAAATTTAATGAAGCTAGATAGTTAAAATTGTTTAAAAAATTTTAGTTAAAAGTTGTTTCTATATTTCGCCAATTCTCATACCGGGGGGGGGGGTGGGGGGGGTTCGGAGAAAAGGTTTAATTATTTTTTCCACTACGGAGTAGGGATAAAAGAAAAAACAGTGTACCACACCAGATATGTCGGCAAAAGGGGATTGGGGTGGTGATACCCCTCCTCCCAAAAAAATTCCCGATTACTGCCGACACCCCCCCCCCCCCCAATAAAATTTGAGGGTACCACGGACACCCCCTCCCTAAAATTTGGGGGTCCCAGCCCAGTACTAAAAACGCTAAAAATAGGGTATTTAAGGTTTACCCCGAAAAAATTTTTGGGACACATTTAAAGGTACCACGGACACCCCCCCCCCAAATTTCGGGTGTCGGGTATACCCCCCAAAATCCGGGTCTACACTATTTCAGAAATATAAAAAAAAATATTTAGAATAATTTTACCAACCTTTTCAAACTTAGATTTTGAAGTGTACATAAATTAGTTTTTAGCAAATTAAAAAATGCTGTTTACCCAAAATTTTAGGTCAAAACAAATTTAGTTTTTTAACTGTCTTTCTCTTTAATAAAAAAATTGTATGGGTAAATTGCATTCAAGAAAACACGATATGGCAAGAATGCGTTTTTTTATATTTTAAATCCTCCTCGCCGTTTTACCCTTTAGGATTCTTTTTGCTGGGTATCTGTAGGGGTTTCACGTCAGTGCTGCTCAGTGTTAAACTCAGCGTCCAGACTTTGATTTTAACAGAGTGCAGCACTGGCGTGCCAAAACCTTTGCGGATTTGCAGCCGTTTTTGAACGAAAAAATTCCAAAGGGTTAAATCAAGGTTTAATTCCCCACTCCTGGTCATTAAACCAGCTGTTTGGTTGTTGTAGGTTGTAGATTGTGTTAGTTTTTGATATGAATCATTCAATTTATATATTTAAATTAAACATTTTATTTGTGCTAATCATTTTCTGGCAAAAAAGAAAAAGGCCAAGACTAATGAATGACTAATAAATTTTTGAAGATTAGTTTAGAAGATTTTTCTGGGCTTAGAATTTTTGACTATAACTTTAATTTAATTAAAAAATGTAAAGAATTTAAAGATTTTATATATATACAAGAGTAGACTGAGATTTTATATGTTTAAAATACCGCGTAGTCTTCAGCCGAATTTGAGCAAGCTTTTCGATTTCGAAACGTTTCACAATTTTTTTCCGGTTGATTTTCCAATTCTTCAAAATTAGACTTTTTGATTTCATTAATATCCAAACAACCGTTTTTCTGAAAAGAAACAAAATCAAATAAAATATTAAATATGTATTTTTTGAAACAGATAAACTAAATTTCGTGACGCACCGGGATGTCGGGGTGGGGACGTGGACTCGGCTGGGGATGTCGTCTCTAAATAAAATTAAATGTTGGGTTATGCGGACACCCCCCTCCTAAAATATTGAGGGTCGTAATACTAAAAAATTTCAGGTGTAAAACAATTTTAGAAATTCTTAAAATTCTTAAATGAGATATTTAAGATATACTCCAAACAAATTTGGAATTTTTTAAAACTCGTAAATTGTTTTTTTTAGTTACAGTTTACGAAAATCATTAAATTTTAACCTTTAAAAATTGTTATTTTTATTGAAAAGGATTAATGTAATAGGATGAAAATTGTTAAAATGAACTATTTAAACCTAATTTGCCAAATCAGTTCATTCAAATGTTTTAATTTTTTTGTTGTTAAATATTGTATTTAATATTGCAAGTTTTTACGGTCAACCAGGTGCAATTTCTCTGCAAGTAAAAATTTACATTAAAAACAAAAAGGATTAGCTTCCAAAAATTTTGTTGGGAAAATGTAAATGTTTATTATTATTTTACGACAACTTATGAGTACAAAAAACGTCAAACTTTATTGAGATTTCCACTGCTTGACAGCCTCGTGTAACAGATTTGTGCAGGTTGACAGTAGCTATAAGATGGTTTCCGCAGATACCATTTATCTTGCTCACAGCGCAATCCCCCTGTTGGATTTTCAACAGTCTTGACATGGAGCAAAAATAACTAAAAAAACTGAATTAGCGGTTATTGCATTGTAAACATTCGGGTCATCCGGGTTTTTTTTGGGGTTAGTTTTCTAAAATTTTAAAAACTTTAAAAATTAAAATCCTAGATGGCAAAATAGGCTTAATAACGTACCAAAATAATGTGCTAGGTGCTAGTTGGTGCCAATATCCAAATTTAACTCAAAACATTTTATAATTGTATATATTTTCTGTTTTTTGGGTTTTTTTTTGGTTTTTGGGGTTGGGTTTTTTCTTGTTGTGTGGCTTTTTTTTGTTTTTTTTTTTTGTTCGTGTTTTTGTTTTGTTTTTTGGGTTTTTTTTTGTTTTTTCTGTTGGTTTTGTCTTTTTCGTTTTTGTCCCGTGGTTCTCTTTGCGTTGGTGGCTTTCGCTTGTGTGTTTTCGGTTTGCTGTTTTCGGGTTGTTGTGATCGGGTGTTTGTGTTGTTGTTGTTGCGCGGGTTTTGGATTTCTTTGGTCTTTTTGTGCCGTTTGCTTTTTCCTTTGTTTTTTGATCTTTTCTTTGCTGTCTTTTTGCCGTTCGTTTGATGTGGCTTTTGCTTCTGATATTGGTTTTTGTCTTTGTTTTTTTTCTGTCTTTGTTGTGTGCCGTTTTCTCCTTTGGCTTTTGTTTTTTCTGTTTTTCCTTTCGTGTGGTTTTCCCTCACTTTATGCTATCATACGGGCATACAGTAAAAAGTTACATTGGAAAAACAAAAAAGTGCCGAAATTAAATGCACTACCCTATACTACATAGGAGTTTTTGCTACACTGCCCAATGATGAACATTTGCTTTTTTAATGGCTAGTAAGTACTGATGTAAATAATTGAATACCTACCCAACTCTAAAAATTAAATTTAGTTTTGCAAAAAACGTTTTTTTATATTTATATTCGAACAAACCAAAATGTTAGTTTTTTGGGGGGTGCCCATAGAGCTAATTTTGGCCCCTAGAAATTCTCGGGCCCCCCCCCCTCTCCCCGCCCCGCGCCTCCCCTCTAGCGAGGCTGCCCGCTCTCCATTTGGAGTTGGAGTATATTTTTTTTTATTTATGTAACGGGTTTTTGTAATAGTGTTCTCGTTATATTGACCTGTGCTAGGTGTTTTTTTGGGGGGAAGAGGGGTGCCCATGAGCTAATTTTGCTAGAATTAGGCCCCTTTTCCAGCTCGAGAGCGGTCGCCTGCCTAGTGAGTTGTCCCTCTCCGACTTTGGAGTTGAGTTATTTTTTTTTATTTATGTGGTTTTTAGTTAAGTGTTTTTTTTTTAGCTGTAGGCTGTTTTTTCTAATTTTTTGACTTATTTGATTTTTTTGCTAATTGCCCTGCCCTATTTGTCTCGCCGTTTGATCCCCGGGTCGGCCCTGGCCCCTTTTTTTCCGGTGGCCCCCGACCGCCAAAACCCTATGTTTTCGATTTGATATTACCTTGTAAGTAAGTCCTGTAGTTATTTGCGTTCGCGAATTGACAGCGGTAGTTTTACAAGCCCACAAACCCGTGTCTCTTGATTCCAATCTTTTCACTTGTAATTGATAAGAGTTCGGAACCGATAGGCCAGTGATAAATCGATCAGCGATCGGAAGCACGGTTTGAAATGGGCATCCAGCCAAACGAAGCCACGAAATGGAAAATTGACACAATTGATTTTTTTCATTCGGATATCTTTGATAACATTCAACAGCGCTGGAACAGTTAAAAACGGCAGATTCACCGTGATTTTTGACGATGACCGTAGGGGCCGACTCCCTCCTATAACAATCGGTTAAGCAACCGTGTGTTGGAATTGTTAATGAGGGAATTATTATTATCATTGGTAGTGAGATTGTTGAATAATAATGATAAAACATTTTGACACTTTCTTCACTGTGAGAGCAATATGTATTACAAACAATTTTGTTTAAGTTTAAAACATGTCTTATATACAATTGTATCTGGATTAGCACGGAGGAGCCATTAAAAATCCTACACATTCGTTGACTCACGGCATTCATAGCGTGGGTTAAAAAACTGTTTTAACAGTTTAAGCAGGTTTGTACGTGTGGTATTTTCAAATCGAGTTTTTACTAAATAGGTGTAATTATTTCATATACTTTTTTTTATTTTTGCTAATATATTTTTCGACGGAATCCAGTTGCCATACTTATTTGTTCAAAAAATACATTTTCGAATATTTTAAAATTTCTTAGTCCTTATTGATACTGTAACTCATAAATTATTTATGTGGTGCGTACGAAGCAACTTGCGATTTGTCATGCCGCTGAAGCTAAGTTGTTTACGCTCCTTGAATATCTCACGCATACGTTAAGTCATCGTATAATGTTTATTAAACTGCATTTTAATACCTAAATTTTGTGTTACTTAGGACACCCTAAAAATGTAGTTAGAGGCTTCATTTCTTAAAAATATTAATGGACTGTTTTCATGAATGCTTTTTTGAAAAGTTTTTCTAGTTTTTTCTTTAACACTCTCAAAATCCAGGGGTAAATGCAAAAAATGGACTAACTAGGAGTAGGGAGGTGGCATAGTGTGCAGGCTAGTTCTCACCCAACCCAATGAGCAGTGCTTGTTCGAGATGATCAAATTTACTAGCATTCCATTGAGTCTGACCGAGTGCATAAATTGAAATGACAAGCAGGAGGAAGATGGCGTGTTGCATCTGCACTGCATGTTTGTTTGTGTGAATTCACCACTCCCAGCGCCACCAAACGCCTCTCTTTTTTAGCGACTACAAATCTGCTCACCTGTAAAAATAATCAGAAAATGTCCCAGTTATCCCTTATCATGCAAAATATTTTTGTAAATTTTATAACCAGAAGTCCAAAAAAATAAGTGATTTTAACTAATTGTGGCTAAAACTGTTTAAAAAAGCATACTATTGATTGGAAAAAATCTCCCGAGAAGTAATTGAAATGCGGTAGATTGTCAGTTGTGTATTATACGCAGCAGGTAGAGTAGAAGACTTTGTTTACGGTTGATTTTGGGTCTTTTATGACAGAGCGGCCCGCTTTAAAGACGTTGTGTTTACATTTTTAGAGTTGGAGTGTGCGCGGTATATGGCACGAATTAACGTTAACGTCCGAAGTGACGGGCAAAGTGTTGTATTCTTGATCAGCAGTACATTAAGTGAACAGCAAAATGAACGGGATGTTTAACAGATAAAAACAGATTTACGATAAAAACAGTTGCAACAATCAATAAAACTATCGTTAAACAATAAACAACAACTAAAAAAAATGTAGGGCGGAGGATAGCAGAGAGGTTACGAAGCGAAGTTCCGTTTTTAGAACGATTTTTCAAAATTAGCGGTGTTCAAGGCATAGGTGGACAGAGGGCGGGAAGGTGTGGAGCAAAGGTGGACAGCCCAAGCTTCCGGATTATGATAAGGGGGTTTTAAAAAAATTTCGGAAGGTTTTATCCTCCAACCAAACCAAACATTTTTAGCATTTTAGTAGTGGTACCAAATTTTAGAGGCTGTGGGGTTCTTGGTACCCTCAAATATTAAAGAAGGGGGGTGTAAGTCATACATGGGCATGGAGGTTATTCCCCAAGTTCTGAGATCAAAGGTTTAACCTCCCTTCCGCTCCTTCCCCCCAATTTGGAAAAAAATGAAGAAAAAATGTCTTTAAAATAACTTCTAAGTTCTAACTGTCTCCAATTTTTAGTTTTGAGGTCAAAATGAGTGTTTTAAACAATAAAAAACTTAAAATGTAATAAAAAAAGGCTTTTTGACTTAAATTTAACGTTTTTTACCTATTTTTGCTCGAAATCAAAAAACAATATGGGTAAATGCACTCCAGAAAAACAACAATATGGGTAAAAATGCGTTTCTCGAATTTTAACTTCATCCTTCCCTAAATTGAAATCCAGTTCAACCCCCCCCCTCCGGACCAACTTGCCATGTATGGTGTAGGTAGTTACGTTATTTTATTAATCTTCTACCCACCTATGTTTGGTTGGGGGATATAACCATAGATAGGCAGGGCTGCAGGGGTGGAGGATATGACACTTCCCCTTTCAACAAAAAATCTGAAAACCGCCGACACCGCCCCCAATAAAAACGCTAAAATGGACTATTTAAGGTTACCTATACCAAAAATGTTTGGTATACCGATCCAAATTTAGAGAGGGTGCTCTACCCTCAAAGTACGGGAGGTTTCCCACCCATGGACCCCTAGACTCACATCACTGCCATTTTCTACGTGCTCAAATCCGCAATTTTCGGGCTGAAAACTTTTTGTAAATAATTAATTTCAGAAAATTAGGTGATTTTGATTGTATCAATGTATTTTTATATTTTTAGAATGGTTTGTTGAAAATTTTATAGCATAATAAAATTTTGCCCAGTACTAAAGTTTACCATTTTTACCCGTTTTTTAAACAAAATATTAACACAAATGATGAAATATTTGCACCACCTTATTTACAAATATAGTGCTAAATTACTGAGTAAAAAAATGATAATTGGTAGTGGTATTATGTTACTATAAGACAATCCTTAACAAAAGTTTATACTATTTTCATTAAAAAAGGACCAACCTTTAAGTTTTTATATTTTAATAAATATTTTTATAGTAAAGCTAGAAGAATAATATTTAGTGAAATTAATTAACTGAGTAGTTACTACTAAACAAAAAAATTAACATTCATGCATAGACCTGTGAACTGCCCCCCCCGGGGTTTAAACGGGGGGGGGCAATAAAACGGGGGAGGGGCAAGCAGGGGGGAAAGAAAAAAAAGAGAAAAAAAGAAGGGAAAAGAGAAAAAAGGGACAAAAAAAGCGAAAATAAGGTAAAAATAGGTCTGAAATGGCTTAAAATACATTGAAATAGGCTAAAAACTGCAAAAAA
>JASAMX010005019.1:0-14933 GCA_030248175.1 Microlaimidae sp. YZB2_3 | reverse complement strand
TGTTCGTTCAGTTACGTATTGCTGGATAAATGAATGAATGAATCAATCAATGAATCAATGAATCAATGAATCAATGAATCAATGAATGAATGAATGAATGAATGAATCAATGAATGAATCAATGAATGAATCAATGAATGAATCAATGAATGAATGAATGGATGAATGAATGAATGAATGAATGAATGAATGAATGAATGAATGAATGAATGAATGAATGAATGAATGAATGAATGAATGAATGAATGAATGAATGAATGAATGAATGAATGAATGAATGAATGAATGAATGAATGAATGAATGAATGAATGAACGAACGAATGAATGAATGAACGAATGAATGAATAAATTAATGAATAAATGAAAAAAATGAATGAATGAATTAATGAATGAATGAATTAATGAATGAATGAATGAATGAATGAATGAATGAATGAATGAATGAATGAATGAATGAATGAATGAATGAATTAATTAATTAATTAATTAATTAATTAATGAATAAATGAATGAATGAATGAATGAATGAATGAATGAATGAATGAATCAATGAATCAATGAATCAATGAATCGATGAATAAATGAATGAATGAATGAAAACGCCTTTTATCACTAAGATTATCTGTTATCGAGGAACTTTTATTACATGCAAAGAGTTTAAAGTCAAGTGCTAAGTCATATAAAATACCAAATGTATAAAATAATGATTATTTATTTGAAAAACTTTATTTTTCACATTAAATAATTATGGATATAATATATACTTACCGTCGGTTTTATTATATGTATTTTTCTTAAATGTTGTGAACGATGTATGAGCAACAAAAACCGATGAGTTATCAGTTAAATTTCTTGAAGATAATCCAATCGGGATCATAACAGAACTGTGATGAAGAGACGCACCACCAATGAGTGCTTTAAACGACAGTGACGTATAACTCTCTAACTGTATGAAATTTACACATATCCGTTTTTAATTAAAAGACAGTTTAATAAAGAACAGGAATCAGTTTTAAGGCAAGGAAAAATATATTTTCCAAAGATAGGCACCCCATCCTTACCGGGTTATGGACAACAAAACAAATATAACTGGTAAAACTTTTCTAATATTCCAATGCTGATTTTATTCGGATTTTTTAATCTAATTTTTAACATATTTTAGTAAAAGTTATAATTACTTGTTTATCAGTCCGCATATTATAAGTTTTTTGCAAATTCTTTGAAATGATTTTAATTTATTTTTTAGATTTAAATAGCCTTTAATAACGATTTTATTTTTTTTGTTATATTATATTGCATTTTTATTCAAATTGCCAGCACAATTTAATTATAACATTCACAAATTAATTGTTATAATATATTATTTTGGTAACAAATAAAATAATAAAACTATAAAAAATAAATTTAAAATTTTTTGGGAATATTAAGCCAAGGACATATTTCGTCCGAAATGTCTAAAGAACAACAACAAAAAGGTTGATTTTATATAATATAGGAGCGGTTTTTTTTATTTTTAAAACCTCATAATTTTTTTATGTCAAAACTCCAAAGATGCTTGAAAAATCTGAAAAAAAAAAGTTTTTAAAACACACCCAAAATCAAAGCTTTCAATTTCGTCCCTTAAACACTTTGGACTAAATATGAAACGGGCCTTGGAATATAAGCCTTGAATCAAGCCTTGGGCGCAATATTTCCTGGTTTTCGCTTCGGGAAACAGCGCTGAGAGTGTATACCCCCCACCTTTGACGACGCTGAGAGCGATTGCGAAAACCCAAGTGAGCACTAGCGCGCAACCCGCACGAAATTTGTTCACGAAATGACTGTATTTCCAAGGAAATTTTATTTGCAAAAATTCGTTGAGAGTTGCAATTATCAAGTTGAAAACGGAACACAGATTGCTGAAGTTTCGTTGCACAAATTAGATTAGAATGCAGGACCTAGGGTAAATTACTTATATTCTGCAAGCCTTAATTTCGACTACTGGCTGTTATTTTTGCCATGCACAAAGAAGTTATGAAATGAGCCGCGTATGGCTGGGTAGATGACATCGCGATTTATCTAGCCATATGCAATTAATTTTATAAATTTGGGAATGGCAAAAATGACAGCCGGTGGCTGAAATTGAGTCTGACCGATTTTAAGTCAGTTACCCTACAACACCCTGATATAGTGGCCGTATGCCCTAAAAAAAATTTCAAACGGAAAATTCCTTACGCCAGCAGCTCATTCTGATGCACTCACACAATGACATAGGTTTTTATGTTATAATCTTACAAGAAAATTTTTCACATGAGTTAATTGTTAGCGTTATTTTATTCACTTAAACGAGGCATAATATAATGTTTTTTATTTATATTTATATAAATTTATTTATTCTTTAATAACAGCTGCCCTGAAAATGCTTTAGATATACATACAACCAGAAAGTGCATTGATTTAGATGTGGTGAACTTTATCAAAGATGTGGAGACTAATCAAAAACAATTTATTTTTTAATTGAAAGCCAAGCTCCGCCCAATAGGGCCTTAACAGCCCAGGCACTTAAAAAAATTTTCATTAATATAGGCATCTCGCACTGGAACTCGGTTTATACATGAAGTATGCAATATACATAAGCGTCACCATAATGGATAATTACCGTATCTCCTACTTATCTTTCGTAGTATGCAGATCAACCGATCGAAAGCGCGCGAAATTTCGATCGGTTAATCTGCATACTACCAAAGATAAGTAGGAGATATAGTAATTATCCATTATGGTGACGCTTCAGTATATTGCATACTTCATGTATAAACCGAGTTCCAATGCAAGTTGTCTATTAGTTCGATTTTTTTTAAATCGTTTATGATATACTATTATTTCCAGATCGTTTACGACCTTCGATGGACTAAAATTTATCAATTAAAAGCTCGTTTTACTCCAGGCCTGAGCCTGGCTATATTTTAAAGACTTACAAAAGTACTACTTCTAATTTAATCTTAAGGTAGAACTTCACAGTTTTTTTTGACGACAGATCTTTTTTGAATTACATGTTACTATACGTAGTTTGACCTGCTGATTCAATTTTTGACATTCATTTTTCTGTAAAAAAATGTTATCATCCACAATCATAAAATAACATTAATAAAATACATGTCAAAAATACAAAACATTAATAAAGTTTATTACCAAAAATATTCTATTTGTTTCATTTTCTATTTAGCGTATATTAAATAATAAAACATTTTTTTTAATTAAAAAGCTAAAAATTAAAAAAAAAATTTTTTCAGCGTTAAAAATATGGTCGAACGACTACTCGAACTCATGGATACGAGGATGGACACTAACCAATCGACTACTAGGTCAGCTTAGATTTACAATTAAAAGCACCTTTTAAAGGAATGGTTCAAAATGTAGTTTTTCGGCGTCAATTAAAAAAAATTAAACGAAAATTAAAAAAAATTGATTCGTTATTTTTAAATGAAAATTTGTAAATAGTTAGATATAGGCTTTTACCATTTTTTTTATTATAAACGATTAAAAAAGGACTTCAGGATTTTTTTTACTATATATTTTTGTAAAAAAAGTCTTTTTTTTTGCAATTTAAAAAAAATCTTGAGATCATTTTGAACCCAAACCACCTCTGAAAGTTGCCCCCTATATTAACCTAATTTATTATAAAATTTCGCCCAAAATAACGAATCAATTTTTTTAAAAGGCCTTATTGTGGTTTTCAGAGGTCGAATCCATGGACATCTGTTGCGAACTGGACAAACTTTTCGGTGATGTTTTTATAACCACTGGATAGCACAAAGTCTTAACTTTTTATAGCACCCCACTTTTATGGGCCAAAAACTAATATTTATGATGATATGCGACTTGTAGTTCAAGTGGTCAAAACTGTGAAGTTCTACCTTAAATGATTTTTTTATATTAATCTGTGCAACGCTATACCCGCAATGCATCATAAAAACGGAGATTTGTAGCATTTTAAACAGGAGCAAAGTGGGTTCGTTCGTTGCTTTTTTGCTGTAAGCCGCTATCAACACACTTCCGATGTAAATTGCGCAGAGCGCTTTAAACTCATCAATCAATGCGAAGTTTGTGATTATCATAAAAAGAACCTTTAATGTCCACGGAATGCTATGAAACTGACAAACTGACCGACAGACAAACAGCTGTAAACGTAATTGAACCTAATATCTTTCTGTGTTTGTTTGTGCGTGCTGTTAAACACAAAACTATACGTAGTGTAAACACTTTTTTTAAAATTCGCGCTTGTCTCGCAATAAAGATATCCAACCGCTATTGCATTTAGCTCACACCACGTATTGAACCACTACGTAAAAACAGTGTTAAATTTTGGCGACAACTAAAGGCTGGTTTATACTTATGACAAAACGTCCTTTGGACAAAGTCCAAAGGCAATTTTAGAAAAGCCGATACGACCTTTGGACAAACAAAAACGTCGTTTGGACTTTTTCGTCCGGACGAATTATGAATGCTACTTGAAATTTAATCCAAAGGGAAAAGTCCAAAGGACAAAGAAGTATGAACACGTTGTCCTTTGGTCTTTGTCCAAAGGACGTTTTTACTTTGTATTTGTCCTTTGGACTTTGTCCAAAGGACGTTTTGTCATAAGTGTGAACCAGCCTTAACAATACACGAGGCAGAATAAAATCAATTTTTAACAAAAAAAAAACAGAAACAATAATTTTAATTTTAGGCTTTTGACCAAAAATTGTTCAAAAAAACTGGCACCTGTAATTTCCAGGCTCGACTTTATTTCCCTCTCCTATTCTCGTGCTACACGTTGCACCATCACCCAATTACCTTACTTTCTATTTCGGACTTCTTATTTCTGAAACATCAATACAACGAAAGTTGTCTGTATTTAGCCCAAAGTCCGTGTCATTCCGTCGACCTTCGGGTACTTCTTGCTGCTCCTCAGCTGTCTAAGTACGGCTACCAGAACTAAGGCGTTGGCCACGGCGGCGACCACGCCACAAATCACAATAAAGGTACCGAACCGCTCCTCCATGGCCCCCCGGCGTCCGAGGAAATCCGACGAGCGAAAGTCCGCGAAAGAAAATAACCCGTCCGTCGGCCGGCTGAAATTCCCCGATGCGTTCCCGCCACCCGATCGTTCCGGTTTCACATCCTCCAAGTTTTTGGTGCGGAACTGCTTCAGAAATTCCCATTTGTCCGCCAGGCTTGTCATTTCCAATTAGCCTCGAGTTGGGAAATAGAGCCGGCTGTAAAGTAAAAAAAGATCTTCAGACGGTACCCGGATAAATAGATTGCTTACACGCGCAGTCTGGCTATTCTAGTATTTGGGTTTTTCCCCCGTTAAGTGTCAGATCTCATCGGGATCCTTAAACTGATTTTTCCATCAACTTAAAATAATATACAGTATTTGGGTTTTTTTTTCTTTTTAGGTATCCTATCTCATCGAAATGCTTAAACTGATGATTTTAACAACTTAAAGTCATATACAGTCTTTGGATTTTTTTTCCTTTTTAAGTGTCATATCCTATTAAACTGCTTAACTGATAGTTTTATTAACTTTATAATAATATAAAAACTATCGTTAAATTACACTTTAAGAAGACTTTTTAAATTTTTGGGGACACTAAAATAAAAACTAGTTAATTAGTTTACATACAAAAACATATAAAAACTCTACCTTAACATAAAAAATAATATACAATTTTTTAAATAATCTACATGATTTTTTTTAAGATAATACTGTTAAATATTTCACGATTTTTTTAAATTCAAACGTGTGTGTTATTCCACATGTATATTGGCCAAGAACTTTCATAAAATTTTTCAATTCATAAAAATTGCATGTAATTAATTTACCGCTGTAAATTAATGAACGTATATTTTTTCTTTCGTTTATTAATTTTCAATTACAGAAATCTTTATGAAATGGGCCCTTGCAAGTTATTCCACAAGTTGTAGTGAAAATTTTTTTTGTTTGAACCGTCGTTACTCTGACACAATGAGTCAGAAGCGTCAAAAAATACTCGTGACTGTGACTCTTTTTATATCTTAACACACAATTAATATAAACAAAATGAGTCATAGACAGTTTGATTTTATAATAATTGTACTCATTCTGTTACAGTAACGACGGAATGGGTTTTTACTGCGTCAATTTGAGAAATAATCCAAACGTTGGAATTTTTAAGAAAAAGCGTGAAAAATTTGACAATATTATTGAAATGCTCACATTAGCTGATTATTTATAGAACAAACTTAATTTACTAGATAAAAAATAAGATATAAAATTATACAGCAAACAAGGCATAGAAGATAAATGTAGTGCAAAACTTATATGCAATAATGATAAGACCTCTGTTTTAATGCAAACACAATTACAATTTTTTAACAAAACACTACTATAAAACTAACATAAAATAAAAATATTACATAATATACCTACAAACTATGGCTAGATTATGTTAAAAACCTCTCATGTCGATTATTCAATAAGCTGTAATAAAAAGGGAAAAAATTTTTCATTTTTAAAAAATTTTTAAAATTGTAAATTTTTCCACATGTTGTATAGTTAATGATTAATATTGCTACATGAAAAAAATTACATTGTAATTGCTTAATATACGATTAGAACAACTGTTCAACATATAGCAAACGTATTATTTTTTAAAACTATATGCATATATGCATTATTTTGCTTTGGGAACTGAATAGTAACACACCTAAATACGTTGTTACTTCCTTGGCATACATAAAGCGCGATATCTTAAAAATTACATTGAGTGCAATCGATAAATCTTCAATGGACCTGCCTAGCATAACAAAATGTAGGGTCCGCGGTCCCACCGCGAAATCAGAATTCGTTATAAAATAAATAATTTTTACCCAATTTTTTCATAAACCGATGATTTAACAACAATTTAAAACAATTTTAACTTTTTTACATAATACATATTATACATATACATATACTTTGCAAAATATGCATACTTGAGCATATAATGAAATAAATAATGCATATTTATGCCTATAATTTAATGCCTATGTACATACGTATGCATATAAAAATATGCATACGTATGTATTTCGGCTGGATTACGTGTGCATTAAATATCCCGTTTTATTTTTTATTTATTTCTCATTCTTCTTGTTTGATTAATTAATTTTCATGTATTTTTAGTCAGAATACATTTTTTAAAAATTAACACATTTAATTTAGTAAGGCAATTAAAGTTTTTTAATCCAAAAATAGCATTGAAAAATTTACAAAACATACATTGTAGTGCGCTATTTGGTATATATGCTTCTCATACTTCTTTAGATTATACGAACAATTACGAACTTTTCAAAATTGCTTTTAAGAAATTGCGAAAAGATAAATCTTAAATTTATATTAAAAGATTTTTTTCTAATCCTTGAATCTTACATAAATAAGTTTGACGTCGAAAAAAAAACCTTTTCGCAACTATTTACGCGTGTTACTTCTTTGAGAGCTAAAGCGCGATATCATACAGATTACAGCGAGAGTTCATCGATGAATCACCCGCGTGATAAATAATTTCCATACGGTGTTAATTTATTAAGGCAATAATAGTTTTTTAGACCAAAAATGGTATTGAAAAATTTACAAAATATAGTGGACTATTCGGTATATATGCTTCTCATACTTCTTCAGCTTATGTGAAAAATTGCCATTTTTTAAAATTTGATTTCCATAAAATGGGAAAAATAGTTAATAAATCCTAATTTTATATTGAAGATTTTTTTATTTATTTTTAAATTTTACATAAGTAAGTTTGACGTCTAAAAAAGCTTTCGCAACTATTCAAGGGCGTGTTACTTCTTTAGCAGATAAAGCTCGATACCTTATAGATTAGAGCCAGCGCAATCGATAAATCTCCAATAATAAATAATTTGCATACGGTTTCGTTTAATAGTAGATGTCAACTGACAACTGTCACAGCTGTTTAGTTTGCTCACAGTTCTGTCAACGATGACAGCTATTCCAAGCGTAAAAACCCCTAAGAAGGAAAACATATGTGTATATTGTATATAGAATAGGAATAAGAAATCTAGAGTCGTACAGATTACAAATAGTAATACACGTTTACAACAAAGCTATAAAAAACCAAAAAAACATATGATATAAAAAACCAATGGCAGTTTATTGCGGTTTTAACACAAAAAATCTAAAACAACCCCGATGTTTTTTGTGAGAAATATTAATTTTAAGCAGTTTCTTCATCCATTTTAAACATAATCGTACTTAGAAGAAACAATATTTAGATGCGTAAATTTTCAACTTTAATAGATTTATTTATATAGTTTAAACTGCGCAGTTTTATAAGCGTTGTAAACCCCTTCACAGGTGAAAATGTCACCTCGACGTGAACCGGACCTTTCATGCGCGGTTTTGCAACCGAAAAATTATAGAGAGTCAACAGTTGGGAACGCACCTTCCAGACCTCATTCTTACTTTCGTGAGATTAAACGATTAGCTGTACGTGTTATCTAAGATTAGCCAGCTAAGAGAAGAGCTTTAGGTTTATGAAATTCCTGAATTTTTTTATTGTATTTTTGTTGAAGTATTTTAAACTGCCTTACTTTAATGCAAAAATAAAAAATGTTTTAATTTTGTGTTAAACTATTTGTGTTAAATATAATATATTTGCGTTTTTATAATTCCCCCTTTCTGAACCAGAGTTTGGGTTTTTGTAGGCCATATTATTGTTCCGTCTTTTTTGAACCTAAGGCAAAATATATAAAGCGATGCACATTTTAAATTTTAATTGCATTGTCTAAATATATCCGTGAGAAGTTCTAAAAAGTAGCGACACAATATTATTCTAATAAAATTCGGCAATATATCAAATGAAACCAAAATTTTTAAAATTTGACAATATTTTATAGTAGTCAAAATTATGATTTGTTTTCTAAATTTTGGAAAACCAGGATAGGTTTTTAACACTTCGTCCTTACTCTGACATAAAGAGTCACAATCAGTATAAAATTAACGTGACTCTGACTCATTTTGTTTAGATTATTTGTGTGTTAAGATATAAAAAGAGTCACAGTTACCAGTATTTTACGACGCATCTGGCTCATTGTGTCAGAGTAACAACGACTTATTAAATAAATCACACTCTAAAGTTTTTTTTAAAATTTTGAGAATATAAAAGCTAAATAAGGAATTATTTTATTAATAATATAATAATATTGATAATATAAGAGCTAATAAGGCATAATTTATAAAATGGTTAATGTCGTAATCCGTCTTATTCCACGAAAGTAGCTTTTGCTAAGTAGAACTGTTAGCTGTACTAAAAAAACAGTATTTTTCTACTACAGTACAGCGCGCATTTCACTGCGCATCAAACGAAATACGAGTATAACCTTTACACACTCACAGAATTGGATTATATTGATTTTATAAAAAAAATGAAAATGCGACCCGAAAAGTAAAATTGTTGCTAAAAATAATGCAATTTAACTAATAAAACCAAAATTTAAAAAAAAATGAACGATGTTATAGAGTTGGAAATTAAGATGTTTATTTGGGTTACCAAAAATCGGTCTTTTGAGCTTATTAATTATTTCACACTCTCAAGTTTTCTAAAATTATGAGCGTTATTTACCGGTTTGGAACCGATATATAAATACATCGTAGTTAAACCGCTCATCTTTTCATATAACATGTAAGTATAGCCGGAATCCAGCGCGGTAATTACTAAAAAAACCGCACATCATCGTTTAACTAGCCTTGAAAAATGCTCTAAGAATAGATTAGAAAAAGGGGTGATTTATCCCCGGGCGTATGATTAGACAGAAAAGTGTGCAATAGTCTGAGATGAACATTATGCGCACCACAGGAAATTTGCATTTGGCTTGGCCAGCTGCTCACTAAATAAAAATTTCTACGATATGATAATGATTTGTTTATACATTGATCTAATCACACAGCACTGTTGCATTTTTTTTAGTTTGATGAAATGTCAATTGAAAAAATCATACTCACAGCAATCTTTGACAAGCGCGAAATCGCCACTTTTTCAATTAGAAGGTTATATTTGTATGTTAAGAAACAACTATAAATTTGAAAAAGTGGCGATTTCGCGCTTGTCAAAGATTGCTGTGAGTATGATTTTTTTCAATTGACATTTCATCAAACTAAAAAAAAATGCAACAGTGCTGTGTGACTAGATCAATGTATAAACAAATCATTATCATATCGTAGAAATTTTTATTTAGTGAGCAGCTGGCCAAACCAAATGCAAATTTCCTATAGTCCGCATAATGTCCATCTCAGACTAGTCTACATCTTTTCTGTCTAAACATACGCCCGGGGAAAAATCGCCCCTTTTTCCTGCTCTATTCTTAGAGCATTTTTCAAGGCTAGTCTACCACTTTTTTGAATTAAATTAAAAAATAGTTTAATAAACTATAGTTTTAGCTGCGCAATGACATATGTTTATAATCATTCCTTTGCCGAGATAAAATAAAAAATAATAAGAAGAAGATGAATTTAAATTACAAAATTAACCCACGTTGTTTAATTATAGTTAGTGCGGTGCAGTTGCGCTCCAGACAAAGTTGGCGCGATGCCATGCGCCAATGATTGCAATTATAATTTTTAAAGTAAAAATAATAATAATAATAATAAGATGATGAACATGAATAACAAAATTTACTCACGTTGTCTAAGTATAGTTGGCGCGGTGCCGTGGGTTAAATTGCAGTTGGCACCCCGCACCACCAATGATTACCGGCGCGTGGCGCTCCCGCGCCACCGACGCTTATTATTATTTTTTAATAAATAAAACTTTGAATGAATTTTGTCATCAGTAATGCAAGAATTAAAAAAAGTACTCTGTTGTTTTTGCCGTTTTCCGCGCGGTTGAAGCAGATGGCGCTGGG
The DNA here is from genome assembly GCA_030248175.1 of Microlaimidae sp. YZB2_3. NCBI lineage: Eukaryota > Metazoa > Nematoda > Chromadorea > Desmodorida > Microlaimidae > Microlaimidae sp. YZB2_3. The sequence continues at coordinate 4,033 of JASAMX010005019.1, read as the reverse complement.
AACTGGCGCCGTTTCTGCCACCAATTAAAACCGGTCTGCTATTTTTGTGCGGTTTTTATGAGGAATATACTTTCCTTTAAGCGCTTAGATCTAAGCCTTTGAACCTTTTTCTAGCAAACTGAGTTTCTGTAATATATGATCTGGTCAACCGTGATTGGCTCGCATGTATTGATTTATGTTAGTCTTTTTTTTATATTATTCTACTGTGATTTAAATTTTAGTGTTGTTTGCTGGAATAAACTTATTGAACTTATTGAACTTATTGAATTTATCAAAATTCAAATACGCCTTATTGTATGAAACTGGCTTTTGCCAAGTGGAAATATATTTTATAAAAAAAACATTAATTCTCTGCAAAGTAAAGCGGTTCTTTCAATGCGTGCATAAAATAAAGTACTAAATTGGTGTCTTTGTATTATGCAACTTAATTGGTATCTTTGTCTGAAAATAGTATATATATATATATATATATATATATATATATATATATATATATATATATATATATATATATATATATATATATATATATATATATATATATATATATATATATATATATATAGATATATATATATATATATATATATATATATGTTAAAAAATTCTCCCTCATTACCTCGTTCAACTTCTCTTTGTATATTGTTTTTTCTAATGTTATTATAATTGTTCCTACAGTTTCCTAAAATGCGCATAGCATGTTTTTTCAGTACGGGCTTGGCGCTAGGCTTTTTTTAGAACCGTACGTAAGAACTGGAGCCGTCAAAATTTTTTGGAAACTTGAACCCGCAAATAGATGGGAACTTCAAGCCCTTAAATTCAAACGCCGTTAGCTTTTGAGGGCAGATCCTTACTAATTAATTTTTACTAAAAGTAATTAGACCTGCTGATTCAATTTTTAACATTCATTTTTCTAGAAAAATGTTATCTAGTCACAATCATCAAATAACATCAGTAAGATGACATGTCAAAAATACAAAACATTAATAAAAATAATTACCAGAAAATATTATATTTTTTACAGTTTGATTTCAAGTCTATCTTTGAATAATAAAAGATTTTAATAAAAAGCTAAACGATTTAAAAAAAAACTTTTTTTTCGACGTCAAAACTATGGCTCAGTGAAAACTCGATCCGCAGATCCGAGCTATAGGTACTACATCCTAACCACTCGGCTACTTGGTCAGCTCAAATTTCTCACTTAAAAGCCACTTTTTTTAAAGAACGGTTCAAAAATATGGTTTTTAGGCGTCGATTCTTAAAATAAAAATTAAACCAAAATTAAAAAAATTGAATTTTAAGATTTAGTGAAAATTTGGAAGTATTACGAGACACAAGTCTAATGAGAATACTTGAATTGTAATTGATTAATAAAATTATTCACGAATTTTTATTTGATTTTTCTTGAAAAACATCGATATTTTTTAATTTTCTTCAAATTTTAAATTATGTTTTCTCTAAATCACATCTAAAAAATGCCCGCATTTTTCTTTAACTTTGTATGAAATTGCGGAAAAAACTGAGTGAATCGAATTTTTTTAAATGGCCAAAAACTGTTTTTTGGAGCTTTACATTCATTTTGAAATATATTCTCAAAATAGAACAATGAAATTATTACCGTTAGATATATCATAATTGTTGAGCTTTCGATTCGCACTATACTTTTGTCGGACAAAAATTAATATCTAAGTTGATATATTAACTTTTAGTAAAATTCTGTCATAACTGTGGTGTTCTACCTTAAAGAAAAAAATTGTTTGTCTTAAGCTCGATTCACACTAAGGTGGCAATGCCACCGGTGGGAATGCCACCGTCACCGGTGGGAATGCCACCGTCACCGGTGGGAATGCCACCGTCACCGGTGGGAATGCCACCGTCACCAGTGTCAAAATGCCGCCGGTGGCGTCCGCGCTAGACACCTTGGGGTAGCAATGCCGCTGCTGAAAAACACAATGCCGGGATTTTTCTCATGTGTGAACTAAGAAAATTTGCACTTTTTTTAGTTTCTGATTCTAGAAGTGGTTGAAGATTATCGATTAATATTTTTTATTGCTTTCACTAAGAAAAAAAAACAAATTAAAAAATTTGCAAAAAATGGTGGATACCAGTGATGTTCCCCGGAGCTTTGAGCTCCGAAGCTACAGAAACGCAAGCTTTCGCTTATAAAGCTACAGAGACAAACCCCGGAGCTCGCAATTTCGCTTTATTTTTGTACTAATTCTATGAATAACTGAAAAGCAATTCTACATTATTTGTCAAAATTTTTTTTTAAACTAAAGTTTTTCTCAAATCTATTAAAACAATGAATATATAGTCTTGAAAAAATGCAAATAGAGTAATTTTCAATGTTAATTCAAATTTTAATAAGCTTAAAATCGCTTATTTAAACGGTGGAGCTCCAGGAGTTCCCTTCGTTTTAAATGACCGGAACTACGAAGCATCTAAATATGTGAGAGAGTACGAAACATCACTAATGGATATGTCCTTATCTTTCATGGCACGAACAGCAGGAGAATTCCACGCTTTAGGTTCAAGAAATGAGATTGGAAAATCACGAATATTTTTATGAGTCTTTTCGGATGTCTTCAGCTAGATTTGATTAATTGTTTTCGCAGAAAAAAAAATTTAAAAGTTTTTCTTTTTTAATTACACATAAATGATTTTTTTAATTATTTTTTAATGACCCGCCCCATCATATGGTATATATTAACCCAAGACTGTGTACCGCAATTGTCACAACTTCCGTTTTGTTAATGTTCCAGAAATATCGTACGTCTTATAAATATGGTAATACGTAACACTTGTTGAGCGATGTTGTAACGGAGCACATCGTCAGTCAATAAGGTACCTAAACCAGGACATTGCAGGCTTAAGCTATTGTCGCTCCTTTTCCAGTCAAAAAGTTAAAAACGGCAAATTGTTTCGCAATTTTTCTTCCGAAAAACTACAATTATCGGCCTAATGTATGTAAGTTTTGCAATAAAACCACAGTATTTTGTAACTTTTATTTTGTGCAATGCACACGCGTTTTAACACGTTTTTCGTTAAAACAGTAATATTTTTCATAAATTTTTTTAACAATGCGCGCGTTCCTACGCGATTTTTTTATTGACAGAGCTTTGCCACCCGTAACGCGGATTGGATCAAACAGTAACAGCGAGTGGCATCTGCCACCTGAGTCAAATGACACATTCCTATGTTTAACGTTGAACGCGACAGCAGTGGCAAATGTGCACCATTTGCTACCGCTGTTGCCATCATTGCCACCATCTGTTGCAACCACTGTTGCCACCATTGCCACCAGTCGCATTACCACCTAAGTATGAACCAGGCTTTAAATCTAGGCTTATCAGTATAAGTTTCATACAAGTTCCCTATTTTCATTGCTCCAATCTGTGAGTTTTAAGTTCTCTCGGCTCTGTTAAATATAAATCAAAATTAGCAAATGAATACAAAAAACAGGACAAATTATTTGGCTGCCGTATGGCTTCAATACGAGCAACTTGTCCTATAAAAAGATGTTTAGAGTGTTTTTTTAGCACATATTCAAAAAAAACCTGCTTTTTAAAATTGAGTAAATTGATTAAAGTTTATCAAAAAAACGAAACATTGGAAGAAGATTTGAGTCATCGTCTTTTGTTATGCATAAGTTCTGCACTATGCGCAAAGTGTTTATACAATTAAGTATGATATTAAAATAAAAACTCACAATTTTTTTAAATTATCGTTTTTCTTAATTAAATTAAATTTTAATTATCTTTTTTCATAATTTAATTCTATAGTAAAATATAGAAATAATATATCATGATCCTAAAAGTACTTTAATAATTCACAACAATTTCGTTTAAAAGAAGCACGCTGATATGAGAAGATTCACGAATGTCTTATATCCGAACATACATTAAATTATTTTTTTAAAAGTTCATATGTACACGTTTGAAAAACGCATATTTTATAGTAAAATATAAAGTTTTTATTAAGTTTTTTAATAAGCTGATTTTGTTGAATTTTTTAACTGTCAAAAATATCTGAA
>JASAMX010005018.1:0-36509 GCA_030248175.1 Microlaimidae sp. YZB2_3 | reverse complement strand
GTTGTATGTATTGGTTCGGTTCATTATTGCTAACAAAAATCCAAAGCGCAGCTGACCATTCTTTATTTATTATTATTTATTTATGACCTTCTGTATGTAATAATCTTATTTTGTATTAAACTGTTAAAAAATTTAATCTAGTTTTCATGAAAAAAAGTTTTTTAATAAAAAAAACTATTGAAATTAAAATTATTCTTTCTTACAATATAAAGGGTTTTTTTTTAATATGAAGACAATCTTAAAATCAAGACATAAAAGGTATTAATGGAACTAAAACCCGGAATTTTTTACTATGCTAATAAAACTCGCCTAAAAATTTAGTTACTATTGCAATATCTGGCAAGGTACTCATTTAAAAATAAAAACCGTTTGCTGGCCGTTTTCAATAATCAGTTTTCATGTTTTAAACACGCGTTGGATAAATTATCAGTTAAAAAGATCAATCTTTTTTTTAAATCTATAACTCTTATTGAGCATGTTTAAAATTTCTTACATCCATCATAGCCAAAAGATAAGCTTGTGTTCCTTCGTTCATAACATACGCCAGTCGACTTTTCATCGCACCTTGCCCAACCATTTGGCAATAATCCTGCAAAAATTAAAGAATAATTAAAAAGCGCCTATTAAATCAAGTTTAATAATGACTATATATGCTTTTTTTATTAAGAAAAGATCTTCGATAAATATATTAAATTCACGGCAATGTAACAAAATGGGTTTCAAGGAATATGAGTTCAAGGTGACCCTAACTTAGAGCATTTAAATGTGCGGTACAGAGTCAAAGTTTTTGTTTTTAATTTTGATTTTTTTAAACCTAATTTTACCCTGACTCTTATTTCTTATATTTTTCTATCCAAAATATTTTGAGGGTTTAGAATTATTGAAAATTACCAAAATAGGTTTTTATGCCATTTAATACTTGAACATTTTCTTTTCAGATAAATCAAAGTTTTGATATAAAAAAACAAAAAAATAAATTTAGGTGTTCTAACTTCAGTTTGACACCTTTCTTGTACATTTTAAAAAAATATTTGTCAAAATATTAATGTTACTTTTATTATTAATAAAAGCCTGCAATTCTCATCTCATTTTTTGTAAAATGTAGAAACCCAATACACGTAATTATGACAAGTGTTTTTTAAATTACAAGTAGACCCTGTCAGCCATACGGCTGACAAATTATTTTTCTTGTATTTTTTGGTTCCATTTGCTTTGTTTTCAAACAAATAATTTACATTGTATGCCCGTCTAAAATTGACTATTTATATGTTTTTGTTTTTTTTTGCCGTTTGCTTTTGATTTTAAAATTTTTACCACCAACGTCTCGTAAAACTGTTTTTAGACTATTTATAGTCAAAAAACTAATTGTTTATCATGTAGCTGTCCATTATTTAAAGTGGTGCTTTTTTCATAAAAGATATTGTTGCAATTTGAAATTTGACATTTAATATTGAATATCCACAATTAAAAACCTCAAAATCGTAGGTTTTCAGCTATTTTTGCGGGAAAAAATTTAATTCATTAGGAAGTTGTCTACGTGCACGTAAAAACTAATAGACGAATTTTCAATATAACATGACATTGTAGCTCTCCATTGACTAATATCCCGTATTAATAATTTTAAGTCAGTTCAAAAATGAAAAATTTAGCAAGTTGCCAAATCCGAAGACCCCTTTGGTGAAAACGGGTTGTCCAACATAAAGATGTCCATGTTATTTTTTTAAATTTAGTTTTGGTCTAAGCTTTGCAATGATACCTTATTTAACACAATCATATTTTGTGATATAAAGGGAGAGTCCCTCCCCTCGAAAATGCTTTGTCCGCTATAAAGATGTGATCTTTCCTAAAAATTCTGGCTTTTCATCCGCTAATCGCTCTTAGCAACAAGTTTAGGTCAATCCAAAGACAACAATTTTATCAAAATCTCTTTGGAGGAAATCCGCTGTCCAGCATAAAGATGTTCATTAATTTCTTTTTAGTTTACAACATTTCTCCTTTACATCCTTTACAGCATTTCTCGAATTATAATCTTTCCAATGATATCTCATTTAGCCCAATTTTTTTGTGATTGAGCAGAAAGGTCCATCCCTTCTCAGTAAATAATCGTTGTCCAATAAAGATATCCATATTGATCTTTTAAAAAAAATTATATTTTAACAGTACATTGACTAATAACTTTTACCAAAAAGTTTAAGCAAATTTAAACACAAAAAAGCAAATCGAAAACAAAATGGATTCAAAGCAAAAAGCACAAGCGTTATAAATTTTGTTTAAACCCGTTCCCGTAATGGCCTTTTCCCCCGTTACAACCGTGAAACATTCGTAAGACAAAGGTTAAAACTTCATTTCACGGAGGTGGTATTTTCGCATGAAAAATGTCGTACGTAAACCTTACCGCGGTAAACTCTACGCATGAACTTTGTCCTACTTTTGTCAGACATATTTTTTGCGCGAATAGTGTCCAGTGAGCGAGATGAGCGGGCAAATTTAAATAGTAAGAGCAGTACGGAAGCAATATGCAAATTTTTTGCAACATGAAATGTCCTACGCAATACACTGTATCCGTGAGAAAAATCTTAATATTTTGCATAAAGCTTTAACCATTTCAATTTGCTTGCTCACTGGACACTACTCACGCAAAAAAATATATGAAGAAGTACGACATGGGTCATACGAAGGTTTCACGGTTGTAACCGAGGAAAAGGCAATCACGCGAAAAAGTTAAATTTATTTCTTTAAATATATTTTAAATATTCTAAATTAAAAACATTATTTAATTAACCCAAAAACTTTAGCGTCCATTTGCAAAATAATTTTTATTTTTGTATACAATTTCGTTTTAGCCGAAATGCACTAAATTCATTGTTTTTTTACACTTTTTATAGTGTTATATTTATTTTAGTATTTTCCAGTACATATTAATTTATTTGTAATTCTAAATTTGATTATTGTTTTAGTTGTCTAATGTCGTCTAATGATGATTATTTGAAACGTCACGTTTTAATGTACCTTCATACATGTTTCATCGAGTGTCTTTTTATTCATTATAATTTAATTGTTACCTAAGCGTTTGCATGGTTTAATAAAATTCCACATCTTTTTATTTATAAAAATATCGTTTTGTATCTTTAGGTTTCTAAATTCATTTTGGTAGATTGTTTAGTAAGAATTATTTGGTAACTCTTACCATTTTGTATTTTATTTTGTATGTATGTTATTTTGTAACTCTTACCAAATATTTGGTAAGAGTTACAAAATATTTGGGAACTTTTACCAAATATTTGGTAAAAGTTACCAAACATTTTTTTGAGTTGAGATTGTACCAAATATTTGGTAAACAATCTGCCAAATGAACTAAGAGAATACAATTTAAATTTTATTTATTGTAATTTAAGTTTTACCTGAGCATCTGCGTGGTTCATTAAATTATACAAAGCTCCCTCGCCAGACACCTTGAAACAGCTCCCACTATAGCCGTCGTGTAGAAATCCCATGGCACTGCACATTTCTTCCTTGGACAGAGCAGTTGCTGCAATCAAGAACATTAATAACCCGAAAAAATTTCCGCACTTAAGAGTAACTGATTTAAATTCGGCCAACATTGATTTTAGCCATTGACTATTGTGCTCTCCAAATGCAAAATTATGTGAATCAATTAATCGATATGACAACCTATCTGGCCATACGTAGTTCATTACATAATTTTACGAATGGTAATAATAACATCCGATGGCCCAAATTAAGCCTGGCTGAATTTAAGTCAGCTACCCTATACTTTAAATTTTGGACCAAAATTTTTCAAAAAATGACGCAAATCAGTTTTTTTAGCATTCAATTTTTTTGCACTCATTACTGCTTCTCTTGCATATCGATGTTTTATGCAGTCAATAGTTTTTTCTCGCACAAAAGCTTCCCTTGCAAGAAAGTAAGATAAGTTTCATTATCCACTACAGTAAGACGGTGGTAAAAAAATAGCAGAAACTAGCGGGTTTTTTTTGAAGTAAAGACGCCAATTTTTTTGCAAAATCTTAGTTACGAAGTCAAAATTTAAATTTAGTTTAGGAAAAACGTCAGATGGACATCACAAAATTATAAATTTATAAGAGTCACTATAAAAACACAGAGCCATTATTTTTTTTAGAAAATTGCTTAAAGAGTTTAAAAAAATGAAGTAATTTAAGCGACAAACAAAAAATGAGCATTTAAAAAAAATGTTTAAAAATACATTTTAAATGATTAAAGATGCGGTAAGAACCTAAATTTTATGTCTTTTTTAATAGTTCTTTAGAAAAACGTTACTCCTACCCCCAACATCCCACAAAGTTTTTTCGTCTAAATATCTTCGAAGGACAGGAAATATGACTCTTTAAAAGTGGTGTGTTCTTCAATAATTAAATGATTACTGAATGCGTACACCGAATTTTATGCATTTTACGAATACACTGAACGTAATGCGAATTTTTTTCAAAATCACCTTGCAACGCGTTTAACTAACTGCGCATTTTAAGATTCCATTAATTTCGGCCACCTTAAAATTTAGGTAAAGGAACTTGCCGTTTTTTGCTGTTGTTAAATATCATTGTTCTACTGTATTTATAAAGATTTTTTTTTGTTGCTCGTTTGACTTTTTTTTTGACGTTTTTTAGGCCAAAAAGAAAAATTCAACAAAAAATACAGGTTATTAAAACTTGTTTTTAAGGTTTTGACATAATTATTTAAAGTGTTACTAATAACTATTAAAGTTCGCAAACGGGAAAAATTAAGTTATATGTACCTAGAAGAATACCTAAGATAAATTTACAACCTTTAAAAAATTTTATTGTTCAGTTTGGCAATAGTTATAGCCAGTTTTTTCTAGGCGCCTTAATTTAAAAAAAAAACAAACAAAAAAAAACGTTAAACCTCCATCGATCTTTAAGTGTAACAGAAATTTTAAAATTTTGCACTGGAATAACAAAAATAGTTATCGTTTGATTTTTAGACCAAATTTTGGGTCGATTGGAAAAACCAGAAAAAAACTTATACAAAACAATAAAAAAGGTGGCCGAAATTAAGTAAGTTACCCTACATAATTGTAGCGGGTTTTAAGACTTGTGCAGGAACAGCGCACGTAGTTAAATCGGTATAGCGTTTATGACTTCAGTTATATTTTTAAACTGCTCGAGAATCGGTTATCCCTTTTGGTTTTCTAACAAAAATTAAAAACCAAAAAAACTGATATAATATGTTAACTGATCATAAATGTGATATTCTTCATATTGGGAAGATTACATTAAAAGAACTTTTAAAGAACTGAAACATCTATGAAAAAACAGTGACAAAAAAATTAATTATCATATTTAAAATAAAATAACAACTGAAAAAAAAAATTCATAATAAATATCTTAAAGAATTAAAAATTTTCTGGCCATTATTAGATAATTTCTATTAAATAACTCAGCAAACGTCTGCTTTAATTTTTTTAAAGTTTAACTTGAATTCATTGTCTAAACTGTTGCGCGCTTATACTATTTATGTAAGGTCCAAGTTAGAGTATAATCTAACTTGGACCTTACATTAATAGATAATAAATTTAGACAATAAATTTAGTTAGACAATAAATTCAAGTTAAACTTTAATCTTGTCTTGTATAAAATTTATATAAGATAAGATACATTAAATTATATAAGACTTCAGTTAAAATTATTGTGTTGAAAACGCTTTTAAGATTTCTGGCTTTTAAGTTTCCGCAGTTTCATTTACAACAGGGGCTTGTTTCGTAACACCTTTGTAAATTCTCATTTTACAAATCTCCGCTTTTTTGTGAAATACACGATAAAGGATTTTCGACTTGTAATCCAAGGGAAGGAGTATCTCCGCGTAGTGCTCTGCACTGATTTGTCGCAGCCACGTTATTTCTCCTCCGCTGACTGATCGATATTCCCGTATCGTATATTTTCTATCATGTAATTTACTAAAAGTAGGCGGAGTATTGTAAAATGAAAAAATTACAAACGTTTTTATGAAATGGCGCCAGATCTTCTTACCGCAGGTCGGTTCCTTCTTATCCGCGGGGCAGAAACATTCGTACCTTGTGGCTGTTTTCATTGCACAAACCTTCGGGGCGGTGCAACTTGTCGCATTGCACACGTTTGCTAAAAAAAATCTAGTAACAGAATTGACTTGACAAAATTTGGCTAACTCATTTATTACGGTAACAACTCGAAAAGAAATTAGGAAAAAATTAAATTAATGATTAGATATTTCTACTGCTCGCAGTACAAACGTTTTCTGAAAAGATTGGTTGACGTAAGCTATTAAAAAAAACCTTACCAACATTTTAAGAAAAAAAATCAACTGAAAGGTAAGAAAAAACTTAGAGTGTAGCAGAGCGATTGAAAAAAATTCGACAAAAGATTTTCTAATGGTCAAGAAACCTCACGGAGAACTTTACACGGTGGCTGAAAAACAAAATCTAACAATAAACTTATATGATGGCTGAAAAAACTTACGGAAAACTTCGCAACGTGTACAAAAAATTGTCTGATTTCTAAAAAAACTTACGGACAACTTTGCACATTGGGCTGAAAAACAAAATTCAGCAAAAAATATTTCCGATTGCTAAAAAAACTTACGGACAAAAAAAAAGCTAAAAGTGACATTATGCTTTATTCTTTTTCTTCTCGTTGCGTAATTCATTAGAATTTTTTACCGCATGATGTTGTAAATTAAAAATCAATAAAAAGTGTTTTAAAATTAAAATTCAAAAAAAAAGATTTTAGTTGTTTCATCAAACTTAATAGACAAATGAACTAGAAGCCTGTATAGGCTTTATGAAAATTGTAAAAAAAAATTTTTCGTTTGAGCTTTTATCACTTTTGAACGCGCCACGATCAATATGCAAGTTTGTCGTGTTAAGGTCTTTGAACTTTTGGCTACCTCCTGAAAAAAAACTTTCAAAAATTTTGGGGGGTTAGCTCCTAAACCCCCCAAATTTAGAGGCAGTTTTTCAGTCATATTTCTAACTTTTTACCATATGGGTCCTTACATCTAAAAATTTTTGTGCAGATTTCTCATGCTTTCTTGAGCTCAAAAATATATAATTTGTTAGGAGTAACCTACCTGGGTCGGGTACCCTGAGCGATTAAAGGGGGTCAATTTTACGATTTCTTCTATGGGGGGTAGCAAGTACACTTTTTGGCATAATGCTCAAAAACTGTTTAAGCCACAGGTTTGAAACCCGGAGGGATTTATGCGGAATTTTATCTTCTATATTTTGGTGACAATAAATAAATTTATGCCCTAAGGCACTGCAATGGGTGACCCCTAAAATTTTAACTTTTGACTTAGCCTTCTACATAGGCAAGTAGTATATCATTTTAAAGCTCTTAGTCTGCTGATTTAAAAAGTATAAAAAATTGCTCTAAATGGTCGAATAACCAAAATACAAACCCTAGTGTACTCTCAAAATTAGTAAGGGGTGATTGTTTTGGTTTTAATATTTATATGCCGTGTTTATATTAGTTTGAAAGCTCTATGCGTGTTGATTGCAAAAAAATTATTTTAGGTTCAAATTTTTTTGGTTACCCGGTTATATACTCCCCAAAACCCCCAAATTTGAAAAATTGTAATTTTGTTATTTTTTCATTTTAAGTAACGTGTTTATACTCATATGAAAGCTCTCGACACGCTGATGTCAAAAAAAACTTTTAATTCGATTCACACAATGGTTACCATTTTTAAAATCCATAATGTACACCCAAAAATTTTTAGGGGCTCATTTTTATATATTTTATTAAATACCGTCCTTTTTATACTTATATTAAAGCTTTCGACATGTTGGTCTCAAAAATATCAAGTTCAACTCAATTCACCCAATGGTTATCATTTTTACAACCCCTAATGTACCTCCAAAATTTTTAGGGGGTCATTTTTATATATTTATTGTAATGCCGTGTTGTTTATACTTATATTAAAACTCTTGACGCGCTGGTCTCAAAAATATTATTTTCAAGTCAATTCACCTAATGGTTACCATTTTTACAACATCTAATGTACCCCCAAAAATTTTTAGGGGTATATTCGAGGGTTGTAAAAATGGTAACCATGCAACTAAAATGGTGAATTGAGTTGAAATTTATATTTTTGAGATCAGCGTGTCGAAAGCTTTAATATAAGTATAACCAGCACGGGTTTAATAAAATATACAAAAATAACCCCTAAAGAAATTTTGGGGGTATGTAGATTATGCATTGTAAAAGTGGTAAACATTAGGTGAATCGAGTTCAAAATAGTTTTTTTTGAAATCAGCATGTCAAGAGCTTTGATATGAGTAAAAACATGACGGCATTATAATAAAATCACCTCTTGAAAATTTTTGGGGGGTACATTGATCGGTGCAAAATTGGGTAACCATTGAACAAAATTTAATAAACTATATATTTTTGAAATCAGTGCGTCGAGAGCTTTCATATAAGTATAAACACGTCAATTAAAATTAAAAAAAAATGACAAAATTACTATTTTTAAAATTTGGGGGTATTTGGAGATATGTAACCGGGTAACCATAAAAAATCGTAGCCTAAAATTTTTATTTTTGAAATTAGCACGCATAGAGCTTTCAAACGATTATAAACACGGTTTATACATAATAAAAACAAAAAATCACCCCTTACTAATTTTGAGGGTACAAAGGAGTCTTTGGTACACAAAGGTATTTTGGTTACCCAAACATTAGGCAATTTTTTTTAAATTTTTTAAATCAACCCGCTAAGAGCATTAAAATGATATATTACTTACCTATGTAGAAGGGTTGGGTCGAAAGTTAAATTTTTAGGGGTCACCCATTGCAGTGCCTTAGGGCATAAAATTTTTTAATTGTCACCAAAACATAGAGCGATAAATTCCGCATAATTCTCCTCGGTTTCAAACCTGTGGCTCAAACAGTTTTTGAGCATTATGCCAAAAAGTGCACTTGCTACCCCCCATACAAAGAATTTTAGCAAAAATCGTAAAATTGACCTCCTTTAACTTCTCGGTGTACCCGACCCAGGTAGGTTACCCCCAACAAATTATATATTTTTAAGCTCAAGACAGTATGGGCAATCTGCACAACAATTTTCAGACGTAAGGACCCATATGGTAAAAAGTATATAAGTAAAAAAACAATATATTTGCATATTGATTGAGGCGCGTTTTGATTGAGGCGCGTTCAAAAGTTGTAAGAGCTCAAACGAAAATTTGTTTGTCACATTTTTCCCAGTATCGCTAAAAAAAACACAGTATAAATCTTAAATATCATTTGTATTTTGTAAAAATAATATATGTTTTTTTTGTTTACTTTCGTAATTAATATAAAAAATATACATTTATGTGAATAAAGGTATTTGATTTGATTTGATTTGACAACTTCGCAAAGCGTACAAAAAATTGTCTGGGGCGAATCCACTAAAAGCGGGCTTAGAACGTGCCAAGATAGCCTGGGGTTGAAAAACGTGCTATTTGAGCACCCAAATGCTCGAAATAATTTACGAAACAAATTTATAAACAAAAAAATTGGGCTAAATGAGATATCATTGGAAAGATTATAATTCGAGAAAAATGACTTAAAGGATGTAAAGGAGAAATGTTGTAAACTAAAAAGAAATTAATGAACATCTTTATGCTGGACAGCGGATTTCCTCCAAAGAGATTTTGATAAAATTGTTGTCTTTGCAGATTTTACCTAAACTTGTTGCTAAGAGCGATTAGCGGATGAAAAGCCAGAATTTTAGGAGATTATATTTTTAGGCGGACAAAGCATTTTCGAGGGGAGGTATTTTCCCTTTATATCACAAAATATGATTGTGTTAAATAAGGTATCATTGCAAAAACGTACCAAAACTAAATTTAAAAAAGTACACTGTAATTTGACGTCGGACAACCCGTTTTCACCAAAGGGGTCTTCGGATTTGGCAACTAAATTTTTCATTTTTGAACTGACTTAAAATTATTAATACGGGATATTAGTCAATGGAGAGCTACAATGTCATGTTATATTAAAAATTAGTCCATTAGTTTTTACGTGCACGCAAACAACTTCCTAATGAATTAACTCTTTCCCGCAAAAATAGCTGAAAACCTACGATTTTGAGGTTTTTAATTGTGGATATTCAATATTAAATGGCTAAATTTCAAATTGCAACAATATCTTTTATGAAAAAGCACCACTTTAAATAATGGACAGCTACATGATAAACAAATTAGTTCTTTTACTATAAATAGTCTAAAAACAATTTTATGAGACGTTGGTGGTAAAAATTTTAAAATTAAAAAACAAAACGGCAAAAAAAAAACAAAAACATATAAAATAGCCCAATTTTAGACGGGCATACAATGTAAATTATTTGTTTGAAAACAAAGCAAATGGAACCAAAAAATACAAGATAAATAATTTGTCAGCCGTATGGCTGACAGGGTCTACTTGTAATTAAAAACACTTGTCATAATTACGTGTATTGGGTTTTTACATTTTACAAAAAATGAGATAGGGATAATTGGAGGCTTTTATTAATAATAAAAGTAACATTAATATTTTGACAAATATTTTTTTAAAACTGTAAGAGAAAGGTGTCAAACTGAAGTTAGAACACCTAAATTTATTTTTTTGTTTTTTTATATCAAAACTTTGATTTATCTGAAAAGAAAATGTTCAAGTATTAAATGGCATAAAAACCTATTTTGGTAATTTTCAATAATTCTAAACCCTCAAAATATTTTGGATAGAAAAATATAAGAAATAAGAGTCAGGGTAAAATTAGGTTTAAAAAAATCAAAATTAAAAACAAAAACTTTGACTCTGTACCGCACATTTAAATGCTCTAAGTTAGGGTCACCTTGAACTCATATTCCCTTGAAACCCATTTTGTTACATTGCCGTGAATTTAATATATTTGATCGAAGATCTTTTCTCAATAAAAAAAAGCATATATAGTCATTATTAAACTTGATTTAATAGGCGCTTTTTAATTATTCCTTAATTTTTGCAGGATTATTGCCAAATGGTTGGGCAAGGTGCGATGAAAAGTCGACTGGCGTATGTTATGAACGAAGGAACACAAGCTTATCTTTTGGCTATGATGGATGTAAGAAATTTTAAACATGCTCAATAAGAGTTATAGATTTAAAAAAAAGATTGATCTTTTTAACTGATAATTTATCCAACGCGTGTTTAAAACATGAAAACTGATTATTGAAAACGGCCAGCAAACGGTTTTTATTTTTAAATGAGTACCTTGCCAGATATTGCAATAGTAACTAAATTTTTAGGCGAGTTTTATTAGCATAGTAAAAAATTCCGGGTTTTAGTTCCATTAATACCTTTTATGTCTTGATTTTAAGATTGTCTTCATATTAAAAAAAAACCCTTTATATTGTAAGAAAGAATAATTTTAATTTCAATAGTTTTTTTTATTAAAAAACTTTTTTTCATGAAAACTAGATTAAATTTTTTAACAGTTTAATACAAAATAAGATTATTACATACAGAAGGTCATAAATAAATAATAATAAATAAAGAATGGTCAGCTGCGTGTTGCGTTTTTCTCGCTTTTCTTTTGTTCAGTGTTACCTGTTTTCATGATCCCCTTTTTTTCGGTTACCAAGGTTTTAACGATAACTCAAGGCTAAAAACTTGAGAATAACCCAATTTTCGGTAACTTTTAATAGCTGAACAAATGCTGTATAAAATATTAACGTTGTTTAGATTTTGGAAAGGCTTTTGGTGTGGTATCACATGAGAATCTTATATTTAAGTTAAAAAATTAAGGAGTAACAAGAAAACTTCTGAAATGAATAAACTATTTTTTTTAACTTTAATACACTTACTGAATCTAGAACTTAGCCTGTTTTAAATTCTGTTCCTTTTGGATTCATGCTTAGACTCTTTTTTGTTTCTTATATACGTTAACGATATAGTTAATTGTATAAAATATCTTAAAAAAAAGCTTTTTGCGATGCTAAGGTTTTTACTAGTTTTTTAAAAAAATAATAAAGAATATAAGTCCCTAAACTTACAAGAAAATTTATAAAATGGAATTTCGTATTTGTGGCAAAAGTTTCAGTCGACCA
This sequence comes from Microlaimidae sp. YZB2_3, assembly GCA_030248175.1. Taxonomy (NCBI): domain Eukaryota; kingdom Metazoa; phylum Nematoda; class Chromadorea; order Desmodorida; family Microlaimidae; species Microlaimidae sp. YZB2_3. The sequence continues at coordinate 24,422 of JASAMX010005018.1, read as the reverse complement.
AAATAATAATTTGCATAAGATGGTTGACAGCATCTAATTAAACATTCTGTATGATGTTTGATCAGTTATAACGTTCAGCAGTTTCTGCACGGTTTTCCAACAAAAAATTACCGGTGCTTCAACAGTTGCGAACGCACATTTTAACCAAACCGTATGTTAATTATTCTTTACGTGACTTTGATCTATTGCAGAACTGATCAAAAAAATGTAAAGTGCTTCATCTGGTTTTCAAAATAAGAAAACAAGATTTTTTCATACAATACAAAGTTATTTCCAAACCCAATTTGAATAAAACTATTGAAGTTCTCATTTCAAATAATTTAAAATTTTTCAAAACATTGTAAAATAATTTTTGAAAAATCACATAGCTGTTATATTTCAAAGCTTTAATTCTAATTTAGTTAAAAACTTATGACAAGTCTGTACTATTTGTGTTCTTCCTAATTTAAATTGCAAGTAAGATATTGCAACCCATATTTTCAGCAAGATATTGACTTATTAGAACCACAGATGTTTCTCAAAACGATTGTTTAAAAATGTCACATGGCTATAAATTATTAAGAAATGTTAAAAGTTTGAAAATTATCTGGATTGGAAAAAATTTTTTGTAAGTTTTTAGGTTTTTGAAAAACTTTTATCCACAACATTACAACAAAAATTTCGAAATTTAATACATATAGCATTATTTTTAATCATTTATATAATTTATTGTCTGCCTGAATCATACCTGGATTTTTAAGCTGCCTTTATTTATATCATTGTTTTATCTGAATATTCTCTGTCAGTACATTAAGATGTATATTAGATTCTATTTGATAATAATTTTTTGACATTTTGTGGCTTTAATTTGGTGTGTTTTCATATGACATATGATTTAGTGTCGTTAAAGTAATTCAGAGCTGGAGCTAGGAGCCGGAATCATGAAAATTATAGCCTAATGTATGAAATCGCTCATATTCTTAAACCTAAAACTAAACCTAAACCATACCCCCACCCCAACCAATATTTTTTTACTCTGGGCTCTAAATGGATATATTGGCGGATTCAAGTTGAAGTTTCTTGTTACAGATCAACTACAATTTACCCAAAAGATTTTTTCATTGGGTGTTGCTGTAATGATACAGACAGTAGTTTAATAAACTGTGTATTGATAAAAATATATAGACACCTTGCACTGAAACTTAAAATAAACATAAGATATAGAACATACTATATATAGAACATATATATGGAACATATATAGAACATACTAGATATTGCTAACTGCAAATGTTTTTTAAAAGCGAAAGACGAAACCCTGGAGTGTTTAATAATGACATCACACAGATTATGTATGTTGATTTATATTATAAATTGTCTGTTTTGAAACGTTTAATCAAGACTTGTATGCAAAAATAAAAAAAAATATGGCTACAGATGTTATTATAAGTGGGTTATTTCCCGTCAACGCCGCCACCAATCAATAATTAGGGAAACGTCGACCAATATAATAGTCCGCGTTTCTAATGGTCGATGTTTTCTTTATTATTAATTGGTGGCGGCGTCGACGGTAAATAACCCGCTTATAATAACATCTGTAGCCACATATATTTTTTTATTTTTACATACAAATTTTGATTAAACGTTTTAAAACAGACGATTTCTAATATAAATCAACATACATAATCAGTGTGATGTCATTATTAAACACCCCAGGGTTTCGTCTTTCGCTTTTAAAAACACATTTGCATGATAAAGGTAGTTTCCGCACAGTCAGCTATGTTTGTGTGTTCTATATCTTATGTTTATTTAAAGTTTCAGTGCAAGGTCTATATGTATATGTCTTATGATTTGTCTATATGTATATATATGTTATATTGTTTCTAAAACTTGAAAGTCACTTTTACTACTGTTTAACCACAGATGCTCACCCGGGATTTTAGTAACAGAAACCGACTTTTGATTGTTTGTCCCTGTTTTAGAGGCAAACACTAAATTCCACCGACTCCGACTCCGACTCCGCCTCAAATTTCTGCAAATTATATTTTGATGTGCAGGTTAAGCTTAGGCTTAGGCCTAGAATAAAATTTGCATAATACTAAAAATTACGGTAGATTACGGTAGATTTTGGACAGAGTCGGAGTCGGAGTCGGTGGAATTTAGTGTTTGCCGTTTTAGACATTATCCGGCGGGCCGTCTGCCTTGGCATGGATTGGCGGAAAAAGACAACCGAACGATTTGTTTTACTGGACGAATGACGCTGGTTTTGCGGAATACGAGGTAAACGACACCAGGAATGCATAAGAGTAGGGAATGTCCGACTGTGTGTTAAACTTTTGTTCAAATTGTAGGTAGATTATTCCACAGTGTTGATTTTTTATCACGTAGAAATAAAAATTTGCGAACGCAAAACTCCTAGATGAAGTTTTTCAACATACTACACTGTCGAAAAATTCAAATTAGTAAAAATATTCGATTTTATAACATATAAAATCATTTATACGTCCGATGCAACAAAAAACCTAGAATATTTGACAACATTACGTGGAAAAAAACCTCTGCTGAGTATTTTACGTTCACGGATTTTTGCAGTTCGAAGTTTGCAAAATGAAAAATTGTAAACGCGAAATGCATACAACAAATTTTTTTACATAATACTGTGGAATAATTCAAATTATTCAAGATATTTGATGTTTTAACATATAAAAAAATTTATACGTTGGATTCAACGAAAGTGGTGAATATTTGACAACGTCTCGTAAAAAAAAGCATCATCACAGAGTTATACGTGTGCAGTTTTTTTGTTTGCAAGAATTGCGGTTCTCATGTAGAATAATCTATAGTATACGTAGAAAAATTGTCACGTAGATTATTCAACAAATTGTAGATTATTCCACAACGCGTTGTGGATTTTTTTACATGATAAAAAATTTACACCGTGGAATGATCTACCTATAATTTGAACAACTGTTTAACACACAGTCGGACATTCTCTACTCTTATGTATTCTTGACGACACTTGTGAAGTGGAGTTTGTAGAGCAGTGGCAGACCGCGCGACTTGTAAGTTCAAAGCTCCCGAGATCTAGTTCCTGTCTATATTAACTGCACGGCGATATACTCCTTTTCTAAAAGGGAAGATTCATAACTACTGGTCATATAAGAGACTCCGTAAAGTAACTAACAAATAGCCCATACGGTGCAGTGGTAGCGCGCCGAAATGAAATGAACAAGCCTGGAATTCGAGGAAAAGAGATCCGGGTTTGATTACGAGTTCGGTAATTTTCTCTCGTCTCCAAAAAACAGTCGTCTTATATATCATCCCTTGTTATGTGTCGTCATATAATGCTTATTTGGAATTATTGTATTGTATAGTACTTTACATAGTTGACACTATCCTAATGAATGATTTATTAGTCACAAAAATACATTAACTGACATATAAAAACAAGCTGAACAGGTAATAGTGCGATATAAACTAGTTCTAAAAAAGTGACTTTATTGTTGGCATGATTGTAAAAAATCACCAATTTTAAAGCTAAACAGATTTTAAAATTGTTCTATGGTTGAATTATACCTAACTGACGTCGAAAATTAGTATATGCAGACATGAAGCGACCAATTAAAATTGTGCTGTTATGACGTATAAAAAACAAATAAGAACGCAGATTTTTTTTAAATTCCACCTTTTTACAAAATATCCAAAAATTAACCATATGTAACCCTTTAAAATTTTGCATTTGGATTTTAACTTAAGTAATTTGATAAATAATTATTAAAATACGGGTTTTGATCTTTATTATTAAAACGCTTTCCTTAAAAGTTTTGAATGGTTTTGTTGTTAAATAGTCGATTCAATACTGCAATTTTCGAGGTCAGCTAGATTTTATTTGCTTATAGCTGTACAAATTACTAAATTTAAAGAATGATTTTAAAACATCCTTTAAAATTTTTTTTATCACAATAAACAGAAGTATTTTGTGTACTTAAGACATTAGTAAAGTAGGTATCAAACGTGCGAGTAGTGACATAGCTAGGCTACAAGGAAACAATACATGAAACCGTAAAATGCACTTGCAGCTTCCTGTTTCTCAAGTTTTATCCTACATAGTACATATGATTGGCGATGGTTATCATCTACTCTTTTCTTAGACTAAAAAATCCTTATTTAGAACATTGATGTTTTGTTTTTTATTTCAGTGAAAGTGATTTCAGATTTTTTTTAATTTGATATTCCTAATATGCCTCCAATAGCTCAAAAATCGCTTTTTTTAAATATCTTAAAACAATTTAGGAGATGTTATCCTCAAATATGAGTTTTTTTTTAATTTTGTACTCTTTTTTCAACGGTTTTAACAATATATTATAAAAATTATAGCTAGAGAGCCGCAATGAGATGCTTTTGGCAAAATATTCATTTAGTCATTCATTCATTCAAAAGTTTGGCGCTACATTTACTTATGCACTTTGTTGTTTCTAAGCAAAAAAATGGCAAGTTTTTTGTAAAGCAGACGCCATTTTTTAACAAATATGACACCAACCTACAACAAACAAAGTCTCAGGTTATAGAAAACAAATAAATCCACTTTCAGTGTATCGCTTGTGATTTAAATTTGTATACCCAGTTTGAATTTATTATTAAAGAATCATCAAAACATTTTAAATGGTTATATCTACAGAATCACATCGTTGAACATATTTGGACGAAAAAAAGATTGTTGGGGTATTCACAAAAAGTGATAGAATTTCTAAGTGATGGAAAAAAAGTGTGACTGGGTACTTTAATCAAAAAGAAAAAAAAACATTTTGGTATGACCATAACAAATCAGGGAATTATATTATATTAGTTCATTGTATAGTTGCTTTAGTGGTTTTTTTCTTTTAAAAAAATTAATAAAAAATTGGGATATTTCGAAATTTCGTCATATTATATTATAATTTATAGAATGAACGTGTAATTGCAAATGTATTTTAGAAGGTTTTTTTATATTAGTTTATATTACTCACTACTAAAATTAATATTAAACAAAAGCTCCAGAGCGCCCTGCGCTCGAAATACTCGGAGCTTCAGAGCTCGTTATTACGGGGCGAAAACGTTGCTTATAAAAAAACAAAAACAAAATAAATCCAAAAAAAACAATTATTATTTTTAGGTTGATGACTTTATCCCGGTTGGCATTAAAGTGGACTCGGACAGTGATGGAAAAGATTGCCTAGGATTCGAGGGTAACGGAGACTGGAAGGTGCCGTACAAACTCAACAAATTAAGTCACTGTCATTATAAAAAAAACACATGACGGCGACTTATTCTCTTGTTTATAGGGCGCTGTTTAAATTTTAAAAATGATGCACAGTCGCATATATATTATACGTACTGTGGCTTATTCTACCGTAGTAACGATGTATTAATAAATAGTCGAGGTTGTAAAGGTTGGTTCATACTTATGACAAAAATTCCTTTGGAAAAAGTCCAAAGGACAATTTTATAAAAGCCAAAACGTCCTTTGGACTTTTGCCTTTGGACGAAGTATGAACGCTACTTAAAATTTTTGGCCACCATAATTAAAAAAAAAATATTTTCAATTTTAATTTTGGACGGTTGTTCCTGCATATCTAAGTCCCAGTAAAAGAAACCGAACAAAATAAAAAAAAGTAAAATGGATTGTTTATTTGTAATTTGTAAAGGGTTTTTTTGTAAGTGATTTGTTATGCGATTTGTAAGGTCAGTAAACGATATAATCCAAAAATTTTGGATCACTATAATTCGACAATTAACTCATTGGGAGTTTGTACGGAATCACTTGATAGAATGAAGACTGTACAGGCACACATCCAGTCCTTTGCGAAATGATATGTAAGACTTTTTTAATTAATTACTAAAAGTTTTTAATGAATTTTTTAAATAATTAACCAAAAAGTCCCATGATTAAAGTTTAACAAAAAATAATTAAATAGAAAATTAATGTGATTTAAAAAAAGTGTTTTTTTTAATCAATTTAAAATATTATTATATTATTTAATTTTGGATCTTTTAAGCTTTTGCGAATTTTAATTAGAATTAATTTGTCTTTTGTTACACAAAAAATAATATCTAAGTTGATAATTAACTTTTAGTTAAAATAGTAATAATTGTGGTCTTCATTTTGAAGCAGACTTAATGAATTTTTCATTTACTACACAAACTCTACAAAGTCCATAAATAATGCACCAAACCTATTAAACCACGTAAAAATAACAAAAACACATATGTATGCAATGTTTTTTTAAATTTTTAGAATTTAGTAAACGATGTTTTTCAAGTAAGCACTATAGCGGCGTCTAAGGGCTGGTTCATACTTATACAAAACGTCCTTTGGACAAAGTCCAAAGGACAATTTTATAAAAGATAAAACGTCCTTTGGACAAGCCAAAACGTCCCTTGGACTTTTTCCTTTGGACGAAGTATGAACGCTACTTAAAAATTTGTCCTTTGGAAAAAGTCCAAAGGACAAAATCTAAAGGGAAAAGTCCAAAGGACAAAAGTATGAATACGTTGTCCTTTGGATTTTGTCCTTTGGACTTTTCCCTTTGGACTTTTTCCTTTGGATTTTGTCCTTTGGACAAAGTCCAAAGGACAAAAGTCCTTTGGACTTTGTCCAAAGGACGTTTTGTCATAAGTATAAATCAGCCCTAATTGGTTTAAAATTTTATTTAATCTTGTTCTGCCACGACGTTCATGTGAATAATTTTTGCTCTATTGGTCAGCCGAATAATCGAATTTTTGGCTCTGTTGGTTTAATATATAAACAAAAAATAAATTTTGATCAAAAGTTAGGGTAACTGACTTAAATTCTACCAATCAGCTTTAATTTGAGTTACAGGCTGTTATTTTTGCAATGCGCAGATATAAAAAAGTGTGTATGGCTACATAGATGACATAATGATCTATCTAGACATACGCATTTCATTTCATAATTTTGCGCATGGTTAAAATAACCATTGGTGACTGAAATTGAGGCTGTCCGAATATAAGTTAGTCGGTTACCTAATTTTTTTAAATTTATAGATGACAACTGCGGTGGGAATATTACAAATGCCTTTTGTATGTACGGTGGGACGTGCAACGCGGAAAATAACACCTGCTCCTGCCCTCCAACAGCGGGCATAGGCGCCAGGTAATGACATTGTATAACGTCTTCCGTTATGTTGATGTTTCAGAATTAAAACGACCTATAGATAAGAGGCCGTATTTCTGAACGTAATAGAAGTGCACATGTTTAGTTTTTTCGCCGTTGTTGTAATTAATATAAATACTTCAAGTGGGTATTTATAATTATTGGTGATATTTTCTGAGAGTTTTCGGTTTCGCTTTTCGAATTTTGAAGCAACCCCAGAACTGCGGAACTCCGCGCTACTTTTGTACTAATTACTAAATAATTAAACAGTAAACCGTAGATTATTTTTTCAAAAATCTTTGGTATTTTAATTTTTTTCAAACTTATTAAAAACAAAAGTAGCCCTAAAAATACAGGGCGCGCATTCTGACGCGCGGTTAAAATTTACCCCGGGTTAACTTTTTTTTACCTGCTTAAGAATGCGAGTGAAAAATCAATTTTACCTAGGTAAAAGTCGGGTTAAATTTTTTCTATTGTTTTAAGAATAAGAATTTATCCAACTCGAGAGGTGGTTAAATATTTTCTCGCGTAGGATTAATTTAATAAAAAATAAAATACGCGCATTGATTAATTTTTTTATTTTGCGCGAGGTGGTTGGTTTTGCTGCGCGAGAAAAAAATTAAAAAAACAATTCATTGCAATCATTTTCTGTCCCATATGCGGCAGGTTTATTTATTTACAATATATATTTATTTTTTTATTTTCATTGAAATGGATTTATCGGGGTAAATATAAGGATTTCTTCAGAATGCGAGCCCAGATCGAATAACTTAAAACATATTTAAGCTTAACTTCTAGTATAAGACTTTGCTTTAAGCAAAAGTTTGCTTTTTAATTTCTTTACCGCGCAGAATAAATCCGCATAGTTAAAAAATTTATTTTTTAGCAAATATTTGTTAAAAAAAACAATGTTAAAAAATTAAATGGTATAAAAATTAAAATTTTAGACTCCTTGTATATAGCCACAAAAAAGTATTACATGATGATAAAAAAAAATCAAGCAGATTTTTTGTGACATATACAATTATATGTGTACACAAGAAAATTCAGATAGCACAAATATACACAAACACACAATCGATAAAATGATATATGTGTAATAAAAACGGTTCATACACGTGTAGACACGAATCTAGATTCACAGTCGGTTGGGCGCAGTGTTTACGCAGTGTTCATCTCTAATCATTTATACCTCAAATTTTATTAATATTATTCTAATTAAATCTGGAAAAGAAAAATACTTGTCGATCTTATGGACCCATGTGGTAATTATAACTGATTTTATTGTTTATACTATTTATTATATTAGCTATTATGCTTATTTTATTCAATTCCTTTTATTACTAATCTTTCCACCATCTTAATTTTTTTTTGCTGAATCATACTTCATCTAAGTTACATCTAATTTTGAACCGAAGTTTGTTAGTCATTTTCAAACTAGTTTTTGATTGCCGCACATTCAAAAATTTTCTGCATGCACAAAAAAAACAAGAAACAAGAAAAATACAAAAAATAGAGGAAGAAAACGTGGCTCTTAAAGATGCGGTATACTAAATCATGGTGTATTTTTTTGCTTGGTTTTTGGTATTAATCGATGCGTCAGGTTTTACTAAATAAAAATTGTATTACAAAAAAAAAATATAATTTTCAGCGGTTGTCAGGATATTATTGCTTCATTATTCCATCGATTTTTTTGCCGCTCAGTCAGCCAAACAACAGTAAATATGTACGCCCGATGAGTGATTAAAAAAATCCCTGCCAATATTGAACGAAACTCAAAATACCAAATCGTTTATTTAAAATAAAACATTATAACTACAATATAATAAATAAAAAGACACAGAAATTAGTATAATTAAAAATTTTGCATCTTTTCATAGAAAAATTCGCATATAAAATATCCTAAATACATCTGAATTTTTACGAGAAAGAATGCGTTTGCAAAGTCTAACATATGCAAACAAAACACACCGTGGCTGGTGTTTGGTTAAAACAAAAAAATATCTGAAATAACCAAGCGATACTCTTGCTAATATCTGGACAACCGCTGAAAATTAATTTTTTTCGTAATACAATTTTTTACTCAGTGAAACCTGACGCATCGATTGATACCAAAATCCAAGCGAAAAATACGCCATGATTTAGTATACCGCACCTTTAAAGCAAGAATTAAAGAGCTAGAGTCAGAAAAACAGTCCTGGATGAGCCAAAGATATAAAATTGACAACGGCAAGCAAGGAGTAGATAAGGCAATAATTGTGGACATATGTGAAGAAGTGTTTAAAAGAATGCTTCCAATCATGATGTCGCATCTAGAAAAAACGATGGCAGCGAAGGAGCACCTCAATATAGTAGTTTCAGGATTAAAAGAAGCTATTTTATCAGAGGAAGAAATAAAACAAGTTGAAGATTTCGAGTCATCCCGAGCAATCTGTCATCCCGAGCATTTTGACAACCGAGTCATCCCAAGCAATCTGTCATCCCAAGCATTTTGACAACCAAGTCATCCTGAGCAATATGTCATCCTGAGCATTTTGACAACTGAGTCATCCCAATCAATCTGTCATCCCGAGCATTTTGACAACTGAGTCATCCCAATCAATCTGTCATCTGAGCATTTTGACAACTGAGTCATCCCGAGCAATCTGTTATCCTGAGCATTTTGACAACCTAGTCATCCCGAGCAATCTGTCATCCCGAGAATTTTGACAACCGAGTCATCCCAAGCAATCTGTCATCCTGAGCATTTTAACAACCGAGTCATCCCAAGCAATTTGTCATCCCGAGCATTTTGACAACAACAAATAAAATTTGCATACGTCATCGTCGACCGCACAATTTGTCAAATCACAAAATCGTGATCATCAATCGATTCTCCATTGTCAGTTGTCTATATGGTCCAAATTTCAATTTGTATAAAGTTGATTCGGCCGAGTTTGATTTTTTAAAAATAAAATTTGCATATACGTCATGATCGACCGCACAAATTGTCAGATCACAAAATCGTGATTATCAATCGATTCTTAGTTGTCAGTTGTATTTATGTTTCGAATTTCAAGTCATACAACTTTTATTCGGCCGAGTTATAATCGTTTTAAATAAAATTTGCATATTTCATGATCGCCCGCCAAATTCTCAGATCACAAATTTGCAACTATCAATCGATTTTCCGTTGTCAGTTGTATATATGTTCCAAATTTTAACTTATATAGAGGTGATTCGGCCGAGTTATTCAAAATCAAAAAAAGCGTTAGGAACTTACTCACTCACTTACTTACTTACTCACTTACTTACTCATCTAAAGATGATATCCGGCGGCCCACGGCCGCCGGAATTAGATGTAATAATGATAACGGAAACATGGTTTAACGACACTGTAAGAGACGGAAATTATCATGTTTTTAGATATGATCGAGCAACAAACAAGGGAGGACGGGTATGTATACTTACTAAACACGAACTGAATGCAACTATTATTTTTATTGATGATGAATTTAAAATTATTGAAATTGTAGTTATCGAAATAAAAATGTCTAAGAATTCTAAAATTAGAATAATTTATTTTTATAAAAAATCACAAACAATAAAAAGTTATGATATGCTTATTTTCGAATTATTATGTAAACTTGTGGATAATTTTAAGGCTCCATTATAATTGCTGGCGATTTCAATTTACCTGGTTTTCACTGGGACAGTTTCGAACTTGACTACAGCAAAAAAAAAATAAAAGATAAAACGTTTATTCCGTAAGGCATTAAAGCTTTCGGGTAGCTAAGTACCTATCATCATTAAGGATAAAACATTCTAGAAAAACGAGAATTACGAATCATCAATTATAAATATAAAAAAATAAAAATTACAGCTAATAAATGTCACAAAATACTAAAAAAGTTAGGGTTACAAAATTATTACAATAATGAGATAAAACACACGTAGAAGCATAGATATATGAAAAATATGTTAATACTAAAAAATAATAAATATGATAATTACAACATTACTAAAGAGGTAAGAAGTTACGACAATGTTTTAAATAATGAGAAGAAAAACAAGGAGAGGAGAAGCCTAAAACTAACGTATTAAACTCTAAAAATTACGAAATAATTTTAAAACTTTAAAAAAATTATATTACAAAAATTAATACAAAAAATAATTACAATATAAAACAGAAGCTACAGAAAAAAAAACATTAAAAACAAAACTGTAAAACCCGTTAACCATTAACATTTGTGCGTTAAAATAAAAACAGCTGAGCGCTGGATATATTATTATTAAGAACAGGTTTCTCGCCTTTGATTGCAATGCTTTCTTTGATCTTTAGGCAAAACTCGTTATCAGAAGAAAACAAAATAGTAAAATCTTTTGCAGAAGACGTAGACATGAGCGTACAGTTAGAAACATGATCATAAACAGCTGATTGCTTCTGAAGGATACTGCGTCCAGTCCTAGAACTTATCGCCAAATGTTCTGTAATCCGAGTTGAAATATGTCGGACAGTTTGTCCGATATAAACGAAATCGCACCCGTTAAACTGGAATTTGTTTACAACTCGAAATTTCAGTCCAAAAAGAATCCGATCTTTGAAGAAAAAACAGTGGCCTAAACGAAACGTAGATCTAAACACAAGCCTTAAAGAAACTTGAGCTAAAACTTCGGAAAATAGCTTAGAGGCAATTTTTATAGAACAAATACCAAGGTAAGATAAAACAATAATTGCTGGTAATTTTTTAACATTAAATTCCAGAACGTCTTGAACGGAGAACTTTTTATTCAGAAAACTTTTAATACAAGAATCGATAAAATTACAAGAATAACCTTTCAAGAATCGATAAAATTACAAGAATAACTATATTTATAACTAATAGGAATAAAACTTTCAAAATGAGTGTAAACTCCATTAAAGCTAGGTTTACGATAAATATATGTGCTAAAACTACCATTTACTCTAGAAACAGATATGTCCAAAAAAGGTAAAACACGTTTAGACTCATTTTCACAAGTAAAGTTAAATGAACGATGTTGCTTATTTACATAATCTAAAACCATCTGAGAATGAGACCTATCCTTAAATAAATTAAAACAGTCATCAACATAACGGCGATAAAACAATGGCATAAACTCAACAGGACAACTATCTAACCATTTTTGCTCATGAAATGAGCAAAAAACCATTTGCTGAAACAGGACCTAACGGTAAACCCATTGCCACACCATTCAATTGGCGATAAATTTTAGAATCGAAAAGAAAAATGTTATTTTCAACAGCTAATCTGATATACGAGGCTAATTCTTCTTTTGATTTAAAACCGGGGGGATAGTTTTTAAGGCCAAAAAGAGCATCGAAACAAATGGAAACAGTTTCCGCCAGTGGAATATTTGTAAAAAGAGATGTGACGTCAAAACTAGTCATAAAAACATCATTAGAAGATAAAATCCAAATTCGAAATTTCCTTAGCAAAAGAGACTTTCCTGAGAAAGAGTCTTTAATAGAATACTTATTTAACGCAATAGGAACTAAAACAGGAACTAAAGCTAAAGTCTTCCAGGCTGAAATTAAGGCCGTAACCGCTTTCCGCCAGAAAGAAATAAACAATAAACCCCCCAGCGAGAAAATAAAAAAAAAAGTTTTCAGCGGTTATGTAACCAATTATTACTTAGTTGCGTCATGTGTTTCTCTGCACGTGATATTTTCTCAAAGAACGAGTGGTTACTTTACCACTCATCTATTTTCACCCTGATAGAATTCATCTTTAGATATCGGGCCAAAAAATAAGTTGCAGTTCCGACAGAAGATAAGATAGGTTTAAGTGAACAATTCAGCTTATGAATCTTTCTTAAACCATACATTCTACTGGGCTGGGAACCCGACGGAGAAAGGTCCTTAAATAGTTGTTTTGAAATTGTTTTTTTTTTCCAAAAACCGGATATAAAACAGAGCGGATACGTTCTTTCTCATTAATAATGAAATTATAGTTTTTGTCTGTGGTGGGGTCGTTGGATCTATAGGAATTTTTATTTAGGCAAATTTTTCAGAATCAGACAAAGTATCCATCATTTTTGAATTGTATATTTGCCCGTTATCCTTATCGGATTTTTGAATAACTAAATTTTTGTGTTGTTTTAATTCTTTTAAGGCGTTGTATTCAGCTCTGGATAAAACATGAGGTTTTGAGAAGTATTATACTGATAAAAAGATGATAAAGCTGTCTCCTCAATACTGGATTGGATTGAAAATTGATACGCCTTTTGATAACTCTTGAAATGACCGAGGACAAATAAATAAAATCGAAAAAAGAAATAGAATTTCGTAAGTTTGAAAATGCGGTCGATTCTCCAATATACGAACAGAGTTAGACTTAAAACGAATTTCAGAAGATAACAGTTCACGCCGACACTGAAGATAATTAAAAAATGACGAAGACGAGCGTTTGCCAGTTTAAAAAACATGGCACAATATCATTATTTTGACAGTCGATAAGAAATTGATGATCAAGTTTTGCCTTCTGAAGTTTGTATTCCAGCTTTTCGGCATTTCTATTTAGAAACAAAAACCAGTTAGAAACAAAAACTTTTTAGATCTTGTTTTATCTAACGACTTAAAAATTCTACAATGCTTCGAAATTTTGTCCGGTTTTTCAACATCAGACCACAATTCAGTAAAATTTTCAATTAATAGTGAATTCTTTTTCAAAGATGTTAAAATTTTTTTAAGGTTCTTTAAAATTTTTCCAAAGTTGATTACAAAATGTTGTCTTTGTATTTTTCATTGATTGATTAAGACCGGGTTTTTTCGAGTTGTTTGAAAGTGGAGGACTTTTTGCAATGTTTTAAAGCTGTAATACATGAAGGAATAAACAATCATGTGCTGTTGAAAAAATAAAAGAAACAAAAAAACTCTAAAATACTCACCAAAATAAAAAAGCTGCAAAATAAAAAAAGAAAAGTTTGGCGTGAATATAAAAAAGTAATAAAAACACAGTAGGAATATAAAAAAACTATGTGAAAAATATAAAACTTTGGTAAATAATTTTAATATACAGCTAGAAGAAAAGATATTAGGAAAAAATTACATCAAAAATTTTTATAATTTTGTTAATAAAAAAATTAAAAGAAAATCAAATATTCCTTCTTTAAACACAAACCGTGGTAGTTATACTGCAGACAATCAGGAAAAATCTGAAAATTTTGCGAAATATTTTAGTTCTGTTTTTAGGGAGGGCAACAAGATTTTTTCTGAGTTTGCTCCAAATAAAATTGGAATTTTAGAAAATATGTTCTTTAGCATTCAAAATGTAAGAAAAATTTGATAAATAAAACTTCTATATCTCCAGCTCCTATATGATATTCCTGCTATGTTTCTGAAAAAAAAAACTAGATTCAGTCTTGTCAGAACCTTTGTCCAAATGTTTTTTTATGAATCTTTTAATTCCGGGGTTTTACCAAAAGATTGGAAAACTGCTTTTGTCATTCCAATTTACAAAAAAGACTTAAAAAGCAAAAAATCTAACTACAGACCAGTGTCATTAACGTCTGTTTTCTGTAAAACTATAGAAAAGCTTGTTAAGAACTAACTTTTAAATTTTTTCAAAATTTTTGTCAAGGTATCTACACGGTTTTAAAGGTAAAAATTTGACTGTAACACAGCTTCTAGAAACTCTTAATGATTGAACTCTTTTCTTAAAAAACGAACAGTTTGTAGACGTGTTTTATTTGGATTTTGCTATGACGTGTGATACAGTGTCCCATCAAAAGTTAGTATTTAAGTTAGAAAAACTTGGAGTAAATGGTAGGTTATACGGGTGGATCTGATTTTTCCTGACTGGAAGAACTTTGAAAGTTATTGTTAACGACTCAACATCATTGGTTTATCAGGTTATAAGCTTAGTTCCTCAAGGGTCAGTATTAATTCCTTTTTTTATTTTTTATCAACATCAAAGACCTGATGGACAAAATTTTTCATTCTAGCATTAAATTAATCGCAGATGATGCGAAGGTTTATATAATTTTTTAATCTTTAACCAAGCTAAAAAACTCATTTTTACAAGAAGATTTGGGCAGCATTTTAAATTGGTCTAAGAATTGCCAACTAACATTGGCTGAGAACAAATTTGAAGTTCTTCATAATTGAACAAAGCAAAGACCGCACAAATTTGACTACCGAATAGAGAATAATATACTTAAAAGTGCCACATTAGTTAAAGACTTACGAGTGTATAGGACTGAGGACTTAAAATTTAGAAAGCATTGCAAAATCATTGCTAAAAAGCTTTTAGGACAACAGCTCTTATCTTCAGATCGTTTAATTCTTGTTCTGTTAAAAATCTTCTGCGCGCGTACACTTCTTATGTTAGACCAGTAATTGAGTATGCAAGTGTTATCTGGAACCCTTACCAGAGTAATGACATAACTTTACTTGAAAAAGTATAAAAAATTTACAAAAAAATTATATAAGAAATGTGGTTTGCAATTATGTTAATTATGAAGACAAGTTAAAGTTTTTAAACCTACAAAAATTGCAGGGAACGTTAATGATCTAGCTGGATGTTATAAAATAATTCATCAAAAACTAGTATAGTATTTGTTCGCAAGATTTTTTTCTGTTAAATTTTAATTAAACCAAAAGATATTCATTAAAACTAAAAGTTAAAAAAGTAGAATTAACCCAAGAAAAGTTTTGTTTTGCAACAGAATTGTTTCAGATTGGAATAATTTAACCCAAGAGGAAGTTACCGCTAGTTCAGTTTCGAAATTTAAAAAAATTATTACAAGATGGATGGTTTATTATAGGTCTTTAGTTAAAACCTTTGAACCAATTTCTAGTTAAACTATGTTTTTGTGTTTGTGATGGGGACCATAACCGGTTCGCAATATGTTGTCGTGTGTTGATGGTTTATCTAGAATAAACACATGACTTGACTTTGACACGCACTAAATACGCACTCACGCATTCACGCATGCATACGCACTCACGCATGCACGCACGCACACAGATAATTAATACAATGCAGTGGCCGAAAACACAATTACTTATTTCGATTTGTCCAATTAAAATTATTATATTAAACAAATGTATGTTTAAACCTTTTGTTACCCGTTTTTTTGCTGTTTAATACCAAAACAATTTAAACAACAAATTTATTATCATTCACTGTGGAAGTCAAACCAATGTTAATAGCTACAGCACTGCCAACACAATAAGTATGATCAAGAATACATAACAAAGAATGTATTACTGTGTATTAAATTTCTTCCCTATTCCTGCATCGCTTTGACAGAAATTTAACCCCCTGAGGCGGGTCCACTAAACGCGTGCTGACTACATGCTATCTTAGCACGTTTTTTAAAACTCTTGTTAAGGTTTTAATTTTTGGGTTTTTTCTCGAAAAATCTAACAGAACATTTTGTTTACATGGCACAAACTGATATTTTATTAATTTTATACATATTTGTTGTATATACAAACTATTAAAGCAATAACCCCTAGTTACGGGTTAGCAAAACTCCTAACTACGATTTAAGGCTTTATTAAATTTTATTTCAAACAAATATGCATAAAACTCTTTAATATTAATTTATTATTTTAAAAAAAGAGTCCCATAAGTTTCCTCAAGAAAAAAACCCAGAAATTAAAACATTAACAAGAGTTTTAAACAACGTGCTAAGATAGCACCTAGTCAGCACGCGTTTAGTGGACCCGCCCCTGAGAGCTTAAATTTAACCCCCAGTCAAATTTGACCCCTGCGGAGCTACATTTGACCCCCCGGGAGTTAAATTTGACCCCCCGGAGGGTTAAATTTGACCCCCCCAGTTGGTACGAAACAAAATAAAGGCGATGAATAAAAAAAATCACGAAAACAATAGGAAATAACAAAATATCAGGGAAGAAACAAAAATAAGCCTCGATTAGAAGGAGATCGAATCGGGGACCTGGCAAAACAAAAACCATTCGCCCCCCCCTATTTATCGCCGGCCGGCGATTTCCTCATAGCACAACGCCATGATAATTTCGCCCCCCCCCGGCGATTCTATTTTGGATTTGAGCCATTATATTTTCGCCTCCATTTTACACCTATTTTAAAATCTTAATTTTAATATTTTTGTCTGATTCAAATTCTTAAAGTATTTCTTTGTATAAAAACTTAATATTGAATGCAAATAAATAAAATTTATTTCAAAATAACTAAACTTCAGCACTTTTTGTGTGAATTAATTTTAAAACTTTAATGAAAAATCTTTCTTTCATGAAATTGTGAGTTTTAGTTAATTGAAAACATTCTACTCTAATTAATACAAGTGTCTTTTTTAGCTAGTTTTTTATGTCTTGCAAAAAGATTGTCACATTTGACTGTCACATTTGACTACTAAATTTGACCCGCGGGGGGTCAAATTTAATCCCTGGGGGGTCAAATTTAACCCCCGGGGGGTTTAATTTTTGTCGAAACGATGCACAGATAGGGAAGAAATTTAATATACAGTGATACATTATTTGTTATGTATTTTTAGTATGACAATGGATTAATGTCCACGTTCTATCACCCGTGGTGTTGAATACTCTATTGCTCCTTTAGCCACCGGCAAAATTATGTCTAATTTTAGATGCGCCAACAACCCCTGCAATCAAACGAATGCTTGTTTCAACGGTGGAGGATGCTCGTGGAATGGAACCATAGTATGCTCTTGTGCAGAGGGGTTTTATGGAATAAATTGCCTCCAAGGTTTATATTTATGTTTTTTACCAAAATTCTATTTTCGCTCGTAAACGATTTTGGACGTTAAATGAAAAAAAAACACAAACAATTAATGAACAATAAGGGTTAGTGAATGAATGCTACAACTACAATTGTTTATAGAATAAGAAAGCAAACTGTCGGTATAGTAAATTAATTTCAAAAAAAGCCAACGTACATTGGCTTTAATTTTTAGAACTTTTAATTTAAATAATATGTCTAATTTGCTGCGCGCTTACACTGTATATGTTAGGCCCCAACTTGAATACGCAAGTGTAGTATGGAATCCATATCTTCAGAAGGATATCGATGTATTAGAACGCGTTCAGAGAAATTTTACAAGAAGATTGTTTAAACGGTGTCACATGCAAGATACAAATTACGATAATAGACTAAAAATCCTAAATTTACCTAAACTTAAAGAGCGACGAGACATGTTTGATCTCTATGAATGCTATAAAATTATTCATGAAACTACAAACATAAATTCTGCAAATTTTTTTACTATTAATTATTTTCCAACGAGAGGCCACTCTTTTAAGATTAAAATACAAAAAAGTAGAGTAAATGCAAGAAAATATTTCTTTTGTAATCGGGTAGCACCTAAATGGAATAATTTATCACAAAAACAAGTTTCTGCTGCTTCAGTATTTGCTTTTAAGAAAAGTTTTAGTGATGGCTCAAATTAGTGCTTAGCAAACTAAGCCTTTGAGTCATTTTTTGTAAACCGTTTTTCTGTCTCCCAAATTTGCAGCCGCAATCGGCTCGCTTATTTTAGATTGATTGTATTGTGTTAAATTGTTGGATTTAAGTGATAATAATTATGTTATGTTGTTGTATGTTTACTAAAATAAACAATTTGAATTGAATTGAATAGTTAATAAGTTAAAAAACCGATAAAACGTGTTACATTTTATGACATAAGTCTAGCAGTATACGTTAAAATGATATCAAATAAAATTTTTTGTTTACACCATAAACAATGTTAAAAAAAATAAAAGTAGGGTATCTGACTTAATTTCGAACAGGCCTTAATTTCGTCCACCAATTTAGGGTGTTAAAAAATTGGCTTATTTTTAAAACACAAAAGAACTAGCACAAAAGTAACTGGATTAATGTTGAATAAAGTGTTTTTGCAAAAGTTTTTTTATTTTTGTTATTCTACATTATCAACATTTTCATACAAAAAGTGAATTTTTCGTGATTTTCCTAATTTTTGCTTTGTGTTTAAACTGCATCAAATTTAGAACGAAGCAATATATAACCTTAAAATATTTCCTGTTTAAGGCCCAAAGTTAACGTGTTTAACTTTGCAACGTGTTTAACTAACTGCGTGTTTTAAGATTCCGTTAATTTCGGCCACCTTAAAATTTAGGTGAAAAAACCTGCCATTTTTTTACTGTTTTTAAATATCATCGTACTACCGTACTTATAAAGATTTTTTTTGCTCGTTTGACTTTTTTTGACGTTTTTTAACCCAAAAACAAAAATTCAAGAAAAAATATAGGTTATTAAAACTTGTTTTTTAGGGTTTTGACATAATTATATTAAGTCTTGCTAATAACTATTATAGTTTGCAAATGGGGAAAATTAAGTTATAAGTACCAAAAACAATACCTAAGGATAAATTTGCAACCTTTAAAAATTTTTATTGTTCAGTTTGGCAATATTTATAGCCAGTTTTTTCCAGGTGGCCGAAATTAATGGCTCGCGCCTTCATTTCGGCCACTATGAAAAAGAACTTTAACCGTCCACTGATATTTAAGTGTAACAGAAAATTTAAAATTTTGCACTGGAATAAGAAAAATAGCTATCGTTTGATTTTTAGACCAAATTTTGGGTCGATTGGAAAAACCAGAAAAAACTTATTCAAAAAAAATAAAAAAAAGGTGGCCCAAATTAAGTCTGTTACCCTAATAGGTTTTATATATCGATAAAATGTGCTCACAACATAATATATGTTTAAATTAATGAAAATAAAATTATTTAACTTAAACAAACAATAATTTTACGTTTCAATAACCGTGCGTAAAATGCGACATATTAAAGATGAATTCTATCAGGGTGAAATTGTAAGGGTGGTCGAGTTACCACTCGTTCTTCGAGAAAATATCACGCACAGTGCAACACGTGATGTAATTAAAGAATTATTGGTTACATTACTACTGAGACTTAATTTTTTTAATTTTCTTGGATTGCGCGTTATTGTTTATTTCTTCTTGGCGGAGAACGGTCCGCCCTTAATTTCAGCCTGGAAGACATTGGCTTTAGTTCAAGTAATTAGAGTGAGAAAAAACAAAGAATCCGGAATAAATAATAAGTTAAAAAACAAGGAACAGTCCAAAAATACTTGATAAAATAATAGAAAACACAAAATGAGGCGAAGGGCATTGCCGAACTGTGCATAAACCTGTATCAAATTTTAACCTGATAAAATACAGATAAAATCATCAAACATTAGAACTTGTTATAAATATATGTTTAGCTTGTTATAAAAAGGATTTGGAAGATCTCACTAATGCAACAGTTGTTTTTTCAAAGCCCTACAATCCAGCCAAGCACAATGATAATGCGACTGTTTGTAAGTGTTTTTTGTTGTTTTATTTTTTATTCGAAAAATGTATGATATTGCGGAATATCATTTGCTTCTCATTCTCCTATCGCTGCTTACGTTGCTCGGATTATTTCTGAGTATCATTCAAGACTATTAATAAAATCTGGAAACTGAAAAATGAGAAATTTAAATGTCTTATATATTTTTGCTAAATAACAGTAGTAAAAAATCCTAAATTTGTTACTTTATTAATTTTAGAGAGAGTAACTGTTTACAACACCATTTTAGAAGAATCATATTGTTGACTGCTTTTTTTATTTTTAATTATTTATGCAAAAATTAAAAAAAAACAATAAAAAATCTTAAATAAAAAATATCTACGTCGATCAGCAACACGCTAGCCTTAACAAAATAGTACCAACTTGAAATTGCTTAAAAGACCAAACTCATCTCGGTGTACCATTTTAGAAATCTAATTTTAATTTATAAAATTAGGAAAAAATCTGACCAAAAATTAGGCAAATTATTTTGGTGAAAAAATCAGGCTGAAATAACTTATGTTAATTTTTACGTAGTCTTTTAGGTTTTAACTTTTAAGTAGACTTTTAAGTGCCTAAAACTAAATACCATCTTTGGCTCCTAATTCTAAAACAATCAGTTTTTAAGTGCGACTAAAAAAATGAATTTACCATATATGTAATTAAATTTAACACGCAGTTGGACATTCCCCTTCCTTGTGTAATCTTGTTTTACTTTAGTTAAAAAAATATTTTTACTTTAATTGATTTGAAAACCCCAAATTACTTTTATTTTTAGTTTAATTAAAAAAATTTTAATTACTTTTTTTCACTTAAAATATTTGAAAATTAATACCTTTTACAACAATACACTACCTTTAAATTAAGCTTAAACTCATTAACATATATTTTATTGCCTATTACTAATATCAATTTTATTATTTCGTAATTATAGTGACCATTGCCTTAGCATTATAATAATTAAGGCTTGTTGTTTAGCCTGCCACCCATGCTACGAAATGAGTAATGCAAGTTCATTGGTAGTCTGCAAGGAAGGACGATGGGCTGAACCGATTCCGCAGTGCATTTTTACCAGTAAGTTACCATATTTATTTAATTATTGATTGAAATTTGTATATTGCAAAAGATATTATAAATAAAATAATAAAACTTTAAAGCATTTGATTAAACTAAAAGTTTGACCAAAATTTTTCCAAAAAAAAATTGTATGGAGGTGCGTACATCAAAAGTTGCATTATCTAATGTGCAGTTGATGATATAGTTCTGTTTCAAATAAAAACCAGTAACAACATTTAGAGTTGTATAAAGAGTGTGAGATTATTTTAGTGTTGTCATGGCTGATTAATAATTCAAATATAAAAAAATTGTATAAGTAAAAAGAAATAAGACACTTAAAATTATTCAAAAAATATCAAAACACAACGACAACAGCATAAATAAAATATTTAATTTGTTTCAAAAGTACTCTTTAAATGACACCAGTCATTAGTGCAAATTTCGTGGTGCATTTTTAAAATGGTCAGAACCATAAGTCGCTTTGAAAGTTTTTTTGCTCTTAAAAAGTCTATTTTGCTAATTTTATATCTTAAAAATTGAATATGCGCTGGTTTAAAACATTTAATGACCTTTGGCTTGTTTTTAAGGAGTTCAATGTTTGCTCTCAAATTTCTCGGCTTCAAAAATTTCGGCAGCTCATATAAAACTTCTGAATTGTTCTTTTAGCGTGTCCGGCTCTGACGGTGCCGACCGGCGGCTCCATCGCGTACGGGAACACCTTTTATTCCGGGAGTCAATTGTGCCGGGGATCTACGGCCGTCCTCACGTGCAGCGGCTGCACCGCACTCAGCGGCGAAAGCGATTTGGGTTGCCAAGCTGACGGCACCTGGAACGCAACACTGGGACAGTGCTCACAGACATGCAAGTTTTATTTTGCAGTTTTACGACCTCTAAAACTGTTTTCATTTCGAAATAGCCATTGAAACAGTCGATTGTGCTCAAAAATCAATAATTTACAAATACTGTATTACAAAAGCCATTGCACTCAGTTCATAAATTGTGTGCAATGGCTTTTGTAATAAATAAACTATCAATTATCACACACATCGGTTTAAATTGGTTTTGTATTTTAAACAAATCATTTGAACTATAAATTTTCGAGGCGTTTTTTAATATTATAAGTCGAACTGAGTGTGTTTTTTTTTTCAAAATAATATCATTCCAATATTTTTTTCTGCGCTCATAAAATTTGGCCGCGTATTACCTCAAAATGTTCGTGCACACTTTTGTAATACTTATTAGTTTGTGTTATATTTGTTGAGAATTTTTTTCGAATTTCAGTCTGACTTAATTAGTTTATAAAAACAATACCATACAATCAGTAATAAATTCTTAAAATTCCGTGCCTCTCTTTAACCGCAAAAATAAAATCATTAATTTGATAACCACTGCGGTATGTTCCACTAACGGTGGATTAAGTGTAGAGTAGGGCTGAAGTAGAGTATAACTGACTTAAATTCGGCCAGCCTTAATTTCGGCTGCCAGCTATTATTTTTGCTTTGCGCAAAGTTATAAAATAAACTACGTATGGCTGGATAGATAACATGATTAAAAATATCTAGCCATACACAGTTCATTCCATAGTTATAGTTAATTATGAACTGCTTCCTTGGCTGACTGACTTTTTCACTTTTCGTAGGCAAAAAGTTATTATAAACAATTTTTTCGCAGAAAATAATAATGAATCCGTAAAGTTCGATTATGCATATGTAACCAGCGGGGTTCTGCAGGGAAATGTACTAGACCCCTTGCTTTTTTTTGATATAAATAAGTGATCTTCATGAGTGTTTGTATTCTGAGTCTAAAGCAATGTTGTTTGCCAATGATTCTAAAATTTTTAGTTGTTATGACTATATTAATATAAGTTTACTATATAAAAGTTTTGCAGCTGGTAATCTCAGTGGTAATTAAACATAGCAATAGAAAAATGTAATGTTTTAAATATCGGTCCACAAATCCTCTTATTAGATATAACCAAGAATACATAATATATATAGAGAAGAATGTACCACTCAATACTAAGTTTTGCCACTATGCTGGTTCCAACATGACGCAAAACTTGCACACCGTGTGCAAGTTTCTGCACACCGGTGTGCAAGTTTCTGCACACCGGTGTGCAAGTTTCTGCACACCAGTGTGCAAGTTTCTGCACACCGGTGTGCATGTTTCTGCACACCGGTGTGCAAGTTCCTGCACACCGGTGTGCAAGTTCCTGCACACCGGTGTGCAAGTTCCTGAACATCAGTTTTAAAAAATGTGGCTCAAAGAATAGGCCCAATTAAAAAACATATATATTTAATTTGAACTGTTTTCTGTTATGGGGAATTTTCGCCGGTATTTTGTGGAAATTTTCACATAAAAGATCATATTTTGACGCGAAACATTTATTTTATTTTTGGCTTAATAAATATTTAACAAACCACAAAATTGTTTAAAAAACCCATTAATCTGCGTAACCAAAACTTGTCCGCAACAACATTGTTGTTTGGAAGTTTTGTGTTTACACTACGTCTTTCAACATCTCATATTCTACATCTCGACTTCAAAAAACTTACCTTTTGGGTGATACATCGGTTATTTTGTCATATTATTTGTAAACGAAATTGTTTTCAAAACTTATTTAAAACGATAACAATAGTCCTAAAAATATTAATAGAGTAACTCTTCAAATGTATTTCAGGCTTAAATTTTTTTAAAATCCCTCATTGAAGGGGGAGATCCTCGGAGCTCTGGAGCATGATATTAAAGAGTAGGACACTATCACATATGCCCTCACGAATGTGCTTTTTGTTTACCCTATTTGTGCAAGAGAGTTTTTAAATATATAGCTCTGCACGGTGCAATGGAGCCCACATTCACAACAAATACCCACCGACGTCAATTCCAGACTAAAAAAAGTTTTTCAAATGACACGT
>JASAMX010005016.1:0-44059 GCA_030248175.1 Microlaimidae sp. YZB2_3 | reverse complement strand
ATTGCTAACAAGCGAATCATCCTATTCTATATTAACATTTTTCAATTTATTTAACAATAAATTTCTATAGAATTATGTTTTTTTTTAATGTATCGAAGAGTTCATGTAACGTTAGAATTTATTTTTCAATAAAGAGGGGACAGTTTGGGAGTTGGAAATTGTTTAAAGCGTGTTAAGAAAACGTATAACCCCATCTGTTCTATCGTGATCTAATTTATTAGGCCAAATTTATAGCTTATTCATATATAAAAGTCTAAAATTATTCATAATGACGCTAGTTCAATGACGGTTTTAACTGTTATTTATGTTTAAAACAAATTTACAATGTAATTATTGTGGAAAATAATTAAATAGTTTTTATACTATGAAATATTTGGGCAAGATGGGACGAGACCGGCCACCAAGCAGGGAACTCGGAGCGGTTATGATTTGGAGTCTTGGAGTGATGAAACAATGGAAAAAAAAAAAAAAAAAAAAAAAAATAAGTGAGGGAAAAAAAAAAAATAAAAAAAAAAAAAAAAAAATCAGCGATTTTTAAATTTGGCTCCAAGTTCCCAACTTACGGCTCCAAGTTCTCCACCTAATAACTCCAAGTTTCCTGTTTTTGGCTCCAAGTTCCAGTTTTTTTTCTCAAAGTTCCTAAAGGTCCATTAACCCTAAATCGATAAGAACAAAGGAATGATAACTAATTAAAACATAAAAAGAAAAAGAATTGAGTTAGATTGTAAAACATTATTTTTTTTTTTGATTATTTTTTTTATATGATTTGCAGAAAAATTAGTACAACCCATGAAAACTAGGAAATACCTATACCTATACATACATAATGTTATCAAAAATATATATAATATACCGAAACAAGTGTAACTCCTATATAAAAAGTAAGTCAAAAGAATATAGGCCATTATAATGAGCTTTTTCATTTAAAAAGGCACCCTCCATTATAATGGCATAGTAGTCGCTTCATTTTCCGCGAATTAAAATGAAGAGGAAGCCATTATAATAGCCATTTATTGCATTTAATTTCACTTCATATATAGTCACAAGTGTAATACTATCCGGGCCGCATGGCTCTCCAGTGTTGGTTTAAAACTGTCCAACACGATAAACTCATGTGGCCCGGAAATAGTATTACATTTGTGAGTATATATGGAGTGAAATTAAATCAATAAATGCTATTATAAATGTTTGCTTTTTTATTTTTAAATTTGCTGAATTAAAATGACTACTATCCAATTATTGGAGGGTGCCATTTTAATGGAGAGGCTCATTATAATGGCCGAACTTTTTCGTACTTTTTTATATAGGAGTTGCACGTTTTTCGGTATATTAAATATTTTTGATAAAATTATGTATGTATAGGTATAGTATTGCCTGACTTCCATGGGTTGTACAAATTTTTCTGCAAATAAAACACAGTGTTGAGTTATAAAAATAGAAAAATAATGTTTTAAAAAATGTAACTATTTTTTCTTGATCTTTCTTATGTTTTAATTAGTTATCATTCCTTGTTCTTATCGATTTAGGGTTAATGGAGCCTTGGGAACCTTGGAGCTGGAACTTGGAGCCAAAAACAGGAAAACTTGGAGTCTAAGGCGGTGAACTTGGAGCCGTAAAGTTGGGAACTTGGGAGCCAAATTTAAAAATCGCTTAAACGTGCACCTAAGTCTAACCGAAGCCTAAATCTAAGCCCAAAAAATTTTTTGCTTAAAGGCTCCAAGTTCCCATTCCTCGTGGCTCCAAGTTTTTAAAAAATTTCCGATGGCTCCAAGTTCCCTGCTTGTTGCTGTAAAGACTCCGTACCGTTCTTGTCCAAAAATTTTTCATAATATCAACTTCATTGTATTATTATTTCCACAATAATTACATTGTAAATTTGTTTTAAACATAAATAACAGTTAAAACCGTCATTGAACTGGCGTCATTATGAATAATTTTAAACGTGAATTATATGATAAAATAAATGTATAAATTCGGCCTAATCCATTAAATCCCGCGATATTAAATGGGTTATACGTTTACTAACGCTTCTTAAACAACTTCCAACTCCCAAATATCCTCTTTTGATGACTCATAAATTCTAACGTTACATGAACTCTTCGATACATTACAGAAAAACATAAATTCTATAGAAATTTATTTTAACAATAAATTTCTATAGAATCAACGTATTTTTGAAAAAAAAAAAAGAGTTCATGTAACGTTAGAAATTATGAGTCATCAAAAGAAAATACATTGGCAGCCTTTCAGTTTGTTAAGAAGCGTTAATAAACGTATAACCCATTTAATATTCGCGGCATTCAGCAGGTTAGGCCAAATTTATACTTTTATTCTTTTATATAAATTAAGTCTAAAATTATTCATAATGACGCCAATTCAATGACGGTTTTGAAAAAAAAAAATGTTTAAAACAAATTTACAATGTAAAAATTGTGAAAATAATAACTCAATTTTTTTTTAATTATGAAAGTTTTCTTTTTAAGAAAAAAAAAGAGTCTTTAGAGCCGCCACAAGCAGGGAACTTGCAGCGATTCGGAAATTTTTTTAAACTTGGAGTATAGAAAAATGAGAACCATAAACTTTTAAAAAAAAATGTTTTGGGTTTAGATTTAGGTTTCGTTTAGGATTAAGGGTGCACGTTTAAGCGATTTTTAAATTTGGTTTTTGAAACTCCCAACTTTACGGTTTTCAAAATCACCACTCTAACTTTTTTTTCTGTTTTTTGGTTTCAAACTTCCAGTTTTCAAGTTCCCAAAGGCTCCATTAACCCTAAATCGATAAGAACAAGGAATGATAACTAATTAAAACATAAGAAAAGATCAAGAAAATAGTTACATTTTTTAAAACATTATTTTTCTAATTTACACTGTGTTTTATTTGCAGAAAAATTTGTACAACCCATGAAAACTAGGCAATACTAATCTATACATACATAACGTCACCAAAATATATAATATACTGAAAAACGTGTAACTCCTATATAAAAAAGTACGAAAAAAGTAGGCCATTACAATTAGCCTCTCCATTTAAATGCACCCTCCAATAATTGGCATGGTAGCCATTTTAAATCAGCGCATTAAAACGAAGAAGAAGCCATTATAATAGCATTTAATTTCATTTAATATACTTACAAATGTAATACTGTCCGGGCCACATGAGTTTCTCCGTGTCGGACAGTATTAAAACAACACGCGGGAAAACTCGTGCGGCCCGGATAGTAGTATTACACTTGTAAGTATATATGAAGTGAAATTAAATGAATAAATGGCTATTATAATAGCTTCCTCTCATTTTAATTTGCCGAAAATAAAATGACTACTATGCCATTATAATGGAGGGTGCCATTTTAATGGAGAGGCTCATTATAATGGCCTATGTACTTTGACTTACTTTTTATAGGAGTTGCACTTGTTTCGGTATATTATATATTTTTGATAACATTATGCACTGTATACGTATAGTATTGCTGGACTTCCATGGGTCTGTACAAATTTTTTTGCAAATAAATCATAGTGTTGAATTATAAAAATAGAAAAATAATGTTTTAAAAAATGTAACTATTTTTTCTTGATCTTTCTTATGTTTTAATTAGTTATCATTCCTTGTTCTTATCGATTTAGGGCTTAATGGAGCCTTGGGAACTTGGAGCTGGAATTTGGAGCCAAAAACAAGAAACTTGGAGTTGTAGGTGGTGAACTTGGAGCCGTAAGTTGGGAACTTGGAGCCAAATTAAAATCGCTTAAACGTGCACCTAAGTCTAAGCGAAACCTAAATCTAACCCCAAAACATTTTTTTTTAAGGGCTCCTAGTTCCCATTGTTCGTGGCTCCAAGTTTTTAAAAATTTCCGATGGCTCCCGGCTCCCTGCTGTGGCGGCTCTAAAGACTCCGTACCGTTCTTGTCCAAAAGATTTCATAATATCAACTTTATTTAATTATTTCCACAATAATTAACATTGTAAATTTGTTTCAAACATAAATAACAGTTAAAACTGTTATTGAACTGGCGTCATTATGAATAATTTTAGTCTATTTTATACAGAATAAGCTACTAAATTTGGCCTAATCCATTAAATCCCGCTGATATTAAATGGGAATTATACGTTTACTGTATGCTTTAAACAACTTCCAACTCCCAAATATCCTCTTTTGATGACTCATAAATTCAAACGTTACATGAACTCTTCGATACATTACAGAAAAACATAATTCTATAGAAATTTATTGTTAAATAATTGCAAAATGTTTTTTAGATCAAATTTTCGTATCAGATAAATATAATTTTGGGCCGCCCTTTGTTACTTAACTTCATTCATAAAATTTATTTTTATTTATTTATCAACTTAAATTGTATTTAAAGATTCTTAGCATAAAAGGAGTCCGGGTTTTCCACTGAATTTTCGTTTAACGCTTGATGAATTAACAAACAAACAATGAATCATATTATAGACATTTTAGTTAACGTCATTCCAACCGAAATAATCGCACTTCCACTATACCAATGTTAGTGCTAAATTAGTTGATTCTTATTTGAAATTTCCTTTGCAACTCAATAGAATGATAAATGGCCTTGTTCTTGACAGCTTCCATCAAATAAAAAGGGAAATCTGTTTAATAATTAAATAAACATTGATTCAATTTCAATCAATTTTCCAGTTCGTTTTACGGAGTCTCTTCTGTTGTTTGTTTTTCTTTCAATCACGTCGAATTGATTGTCGGAATTTTATTGATTTTTATATTTTTGATCTACTTATGTGGATCAGTTTAACTTCTATGAATTAAATTTTCTTTAGTACGGCTAAAAACTAACAATATATGTATAAGTACTCATTCAAAATAATTTATATAACTCAACAGGTTTTGTTCTTTTATAAGAACTTTTGTTTTTTTATATGGGTAAGGTTATATAGGTTTTGTTCTTCTATTTGATTTTATTGATCTATTGCAACAAAAACAACGCTGCGAGAACCTTCAAAAATAAAATGAGTAACTTCTAGTTCTTCACCACTTACTATCGGAGTTATTATTAATACTAGGAAAGTTTTTGGAAGTTAAAAATGTTTCGATTTATTATAATTAAAGATAAAATTAATTCAAATCAACAAGTGGCTATAAACCTAAATCACTCAATATGCCTCACATCTCAAATCAATTTTCGTGTTTACTTTTGATTGTTACATTTTCATTAGGTGCGGTGCCGAGTCAAACTTTTTGTCTTTCATTTGTTTTTTGCGGAAAAAATTACCCCTGCCACCCACCTATATCGAACAAAATATCTTCAGCGGAAATTTCACCCCCAAAAAATGGTTTTTTTGACAATTCTGTACGCTGACATATTTCGATTTTTTGGGTAGTACTATTTACTCGATACAAATTATTTACTTAAGAAAGCGGCTACTTTTAAAAATTTTTACCTTGATCGTAAAGATTGGTGCAATATTTGAAAATATTGCATTTCCCGTACAAAAACCCAACTTTTCCGAAACACCGAAATGACAGGCACTTTGGGAAGTTTGCCGAACCTCTCTTTCCTTCACTTCGTGTCATTAGCAAAAAAACAAGGGTTTTTTGTACGAAAAACAAAATATCTCGAGACCAAATTAACTGATCAAGATATCAAATTAAAATAGAAAGTAGGTGCTTTTTGAGACATAATTGTAATTTAAATCTTTATACTCAGGTTAAGCAATCTGTCACGTACAGAATTGTGGGAAAATGCCATTTTTTGTGGCGTCATAACTCCTGGACCACTGGAGATATTTTGTTAAAAAAATTTTTGTGGGAGTATTGGGGGCAGGGGTAGGGTTTTCACAAAAAATATCAAAATCAAGGACAAAAAGTTTGACTCCGCACGACACCTTTAAGCACTCGTATAGTTCAATTTTCCTTGGCAAAGAAATAAGTCCTTTTACCTTGTTTATTGAAAATTTTCTTTGGATGTTGGTTTTGTTGTTTCAACCCATTATTGTTTAAGACGTTATTGTTTTGTTGTTAAAAGGGTGGCGCTAGGACTGATATTTATTCTCTTTTTTATTCTTTCAAGTTCAAACGATCTTCTTTAACTTTCTGCTGCTCTAAAAGTTTTTGTTCATTAACTTGAGAGGCTTCTTTTAAATGTTTCTTTTTCTCAAATTTTTAAAACTTTAAAAGGTTTAAACTGTAACAGTTCGAAACCGTAATTTGATTAACTAGTAGTCCTAACTTGTGGAGTTGATAATCAAATAAATGTGTTACTTCTTAATTGTTCTTTATTTGCTTCATCTGCCATTGTCAAAACTCAAATTCTTATATAGTCAAAAACGGATTATTCTTTTAATAAAAACCCATCAACTTAAGTTTTATTATTTTTGGCCTTTTATTGAACTAAAGTTACATATCACATTTTTTAGCCAAAAATATCATTAGCTATATTACAAATCTGATTTTATATTGCTTTTCTTAAAATCTTTAATTTGAATCTTTAAATATTCTTAAACCTTTCTTAAAGAAAAAAATTTAACAAACTCAAACAGGGAAAAGCATAACCACACTTTATAAAAAAATAATTTTAGTTTATAATTAGTTTTTTATTTACACTGATTCGTTACATTTATTGGTGCGGCTTCTTTATTTTTTAAAAGAGTCGTAATTACGTGTATTTTTACCTATATTTGACTCATTTTGTTATAACGGCAGTCGAATGCAACATTGTCCTTGCCGAATCTTTTGCTTTATATTAAACGATACGAACTAAGTCTCGTTTGCCAGATGTCATCTCTCTCGCTTTTAAACTGGATAGGCAATAAATTAATTACTTAAATTATCGTAAAAATACACAAAAAAATTACCGTTTTATCCATTATTTGTTTTGAAGTCCATTCAAAAGTTTTCACGAATTGTTTAATTAGACTAATAGAGTATAGTCTTTATTGAAAGGGTACATATGCTTAATTCTTGAAAATCTCCCCCACTATAAAAACATCTGGTAACAGTTTTAACAGGTTTTTTTGTTTCAGTGTTATCTATTTTATATTCTTATTTTTATATTACTCTGATTCATTATTATACTAGATGACAACAGATTTTTAAGAATCTATGATCTGCATGTTTACCCAATTATACCTAAAAGCTTTTGTGTTTTATATTATTACTGATTATAATGTGGCATTTCATGCGTGATGCGTTTTTTAAGTACAGTTCAGCAATGACTCGCCATTTCCATCTTTTTCCGAGAGTGCAAAAAGTGTTCGTTCAAAAGGTATGAGGTTTTTTCAACCGTAAGTGAGGAATTATACTAGCCATCAGAATTTGTAGCAGTGAAAATGAAAGCTCATGAAACTGAAAACAAAAAAAATGGTTTGGGGTTGGGATTAGGCTGAAGATTAGGCTTACTTAGTGTTAGTGGATCAGATTCAGTATTTTCAGACTTTTGGCTTCAAGATCCAGCTCGAAGTTCTCTTCGTGTAAAGGCTTATTCATACTTATGTAAAAACGTCCTTTGGACTTTCAGCCTCAACTGATCATAAAACCTGTTTCATACTTCGTCCAAAGCATGCGAAAACAAAACGAAAAAAGTCAATTAAATGGCTTTCTTTCGTATTAGTTCTTAATTTTTTATTATTCAAACCTAAAGAAGGAATATAAAAAGTTTTTAAAATTCAAAAAAAAAACTTTTAGATTAAATTAAACTTTTGAGTTTTGTCATTTGGACCTTTTGGACAAAATAAATTTGTCCCGGTCAGACATCGTTTTAAACCGTCTTCTTGTGTTTTCGTCTTATCTGCCTTTTCCTTTATTATTTTGTTATGTATTTGTTTATTTGATTTGTTTATTCTGATAGTTCGCGGCTACTGATAGAGAAAGACATGGAAATTTACCTAAGCCTCAAAAAAAAAAATTGACTTTTGGCACACCTAAAGGCTGGTTCATAAGTTATGACCTTTGGACAAAGTCCAAAGGACAAAAGTTTTTTGGACTTAGTCCA
Source organism: Microlaimidae sp. YZB2_3 (assembly GCA_030248175.1). NCBI lineage: Eukaryota > Metazoa > Nematoda > Chromadorea > Desmodorida > Microlaimidae > Microlaimidae sp. YZB2_3. The sequence continues at coordinate 36,098 of JASAMX010005016.1, read as the reverse complement.
AAAGACAAATACAGCGTAAAAACCCTTTGAACTTTGTCCAAAGAACAAAGTGTGATTACTCTGACACAATGAGTCACAATCGTATAAAATTAACGTGACTCTGAATCATTTTGTTTATTTTTTAATTGTGTGTTAAGGTATAAAAAAGAGTCACAGTTACGAGTATTTTATGACGAATCTGACTCATTGTGTCAGAGCAACGACGAAAGGACAACGTGTTCACAAGCTTTATTGTTCCTTGGATTTTTCCCTTGGACTTTGTCCAAAGGACAAATTTCAAGCAGCATTCATACTTCGTCGAGAGGACGTTTTGCTTGTCTAAAGGACGTTTAAGCTTTTCTAAAATTGTCCTAGTCCAAAGGACGCTTTGTCATAAGTATGAACCAGCCTTGAGTGTTACGCAGTGTGAAATAGTCTTGAAACATACATACATTTGTAGACGCAGGTTTCAATGATTCCAAACATATTCCGGTAAGGACGAGGCCTCGTTTGGAAAAGCAGTAATTTTACCCTCTTATTATTATTATTATTATTATTTATTTATTTCGTCATAAGACAGGAACATACTATGAAGTAAGTTTACACCCCCCTGTAGTGTATGACCCACTCAGCAAAACTGAATATATTTTTAATACTACTCAGTCATTTCCAACCTCAAAAGGATTCATGACTCCCTGAAATTGGTAACGAAAAGCAGCCAAAAACCTATTCAGTTTTGCTAAAGACACAAAATATATTTAAAAAAAAAATAATTAAAATATTAAAAACGTAAATATCACAATCATTAATTACAGCTATTAAATAATAACATTCATTACTACAAACAAATAAAACAAATAACTATAACACATTATAAAATTGGTTGTTTTCCAAAAATGTATTTAAAAAATTAATGTCCCGCATAGATTTAAAAAAAGAATTTTTACATTTAAAAATAAATTTTTATTTGTCCCTCTTACATTTATCCGTCTTCATTTTAAAATTACCTGCCTCCAACCTTCCTTGAAGGCTATTTTTGCTGCCGCCGCGTCCTAACATATATTCTTTAACATAGGAGACGGTACTACCTGCCTCCGAAACAGTTTTGCTGCATCCACCCAGCCTCCGAAACAAGTTTGTCATTAAAAAGTATTTAAGTTGCGCTAAAACTACATAATAGATTTTTAAAAAACCAAAAAGTAGTTTTTTACAAATAAATAATGAGATTTAGAGAGTGCCCGCCTCCACCCTGCCTCTAGTTTTGCTTCCGAGGCAAGTTTTCTTGCCCTCGGCGGGTGGGGCGTGTTCTTCTCTTTTTTTCTGTATGTTTTTGGTTTTTTAAATCTATTATGTAGTTTTGCGCACCTGTAAATACTTTTGCGACCCCAAACCGGAGTTTCGGAGGCTGGGTGGATGCAGCAAAACTGTTTCGGAGGCAGGTAGTACCGTCTCCTATGTTAAAGAATATATGTTAGGACGCGGCGGCAGCAAAAATAGCCTTCAAGGAAGGTTGGAGGCAGGTAATTTTAAAATGAAGACGGATAAATGTAAGAGGGACAAATAAAAATTTATTTTTAAATGTAAAAATTCTTTTTTTAAATCTATGCGGGACATTAATTTTTTAAATACATTTTTGGAAAACAACCAATTTTATAATGTGTTATAGTTATTTGTTTTATTTGTTTGTAGTAATGAATGTTATTATTTAATAGCTGTAATTAATGATTGTGATATTTACGTTTTTAATATTTTAATTATTTTTTTTTTTAAATATATTTTGTGTCTTTAGCAAAACTGAATAGGTTTTTGGCTGCTTTTCGTTACCAATTTCAGGGAGTCATGAATCCTTTTGAGGTTGGAAATGACTGAGTAGTATTAAAAATATATTCAGTTTTGCTTATTGGGTCATACACTACAGTGCGGTGTAAACTTACTTCAGTATGTTCCTGTCTTATGACGAAATAAATAAATAATAATAATAATAATAATAAGAGGGTAAAATTACTGCTTTTCCAAACGAGGCCTCGTCCTTACCGGAATATGTTTGGAATCATTGAAACCTGCGTCTACAAATGTATGTATGTTTCAAGACTATTTCACACTGCGTAACACTTAAGGCTGGTTCATACTTATGACAAAGCGTCCTTTGGACTAGGACAATTTTAGAAAAGCTTAAACGTCCTTTAGACAAGTCAAAACGTCCTCTGGACGAAGTATGAATGCTGCTTGAAATTTGTCCTTTGGACAAAGTCCAAGGGAAAAATCCAAGGAACAATAAAGCTTGTGAACACGTTGTCCTTTCGTCGTTGCTCTGACACAATGAGTCAGATTCGTCATAAAATACTCGTAACTGTGACTCTTTTTTATACCTTAACACACAATTAAAAAATAAACAAAATGAGTCAGAGTCACGTTAATTTTATACTGATTGTGACTCATTGTGTCAGAGTAATCACACTTTGTTCTTTGGACAAAGTTCAAAGGGTTTTTACGCTGTATTTGTCTTTTGGACTAAGTCCAAAAAACTTTTGTCCTTTGGACTTTGTCCAAAGGTCATAACTTATGAACCAGCCTTTAGGTGTGCCAAAAGTCAATTTTTTTTTTTGAGGCTTAGGTAAATTTCCATGTCTTTCTCTATCAGTAGCCGCGAACTATCAGAATAAACAAATCAAATAAACAAATACATAACAAAATAATAAAGGAAAAGGCAAATAAGACGAAAACACAAGAAGACGGTTTAAAACGATGTACGACCGGGACAAATTTATTTTGTCCAAAAGGTCCAAATGACAAAACTCAAAAGTTTAATTTAATCTAAAAGTTTTTTTTTTGAATTTTAAAAACTTTTTATACTCCTTCTATAGGTTTGAATAATAAAAAATTAAGAACTAATACGAAAGAAAGCCATTTAATTGACTTTTTTCGTTTTGTTTTCGCACGCTTTGGACGAAGTATGAAACAGGTTTTATGATTAGTTGAGGCTGAAAGTCCAAAGGACGTTTTTACATAAGTATGAATAAGCCTTTACACGAAGAGAACTTCGAGCTGGATCTTGAAGCCAAAAGTCTGAAAATACTGAATCTGATCCACTAACACTAAGTAAGCCTAATCTTCAGCCTAATCCCAACCCCAAACCATTTTTTTTGTTTTCAGTTTCATGAGCTTTCATTTTCACTGCTACAAATTCTGATGGCTAGTATAATTCCTCACTTACGGTTGAAAAAACCTCATACCTTTTGAACCACACTTTTCGCACTCTCGGGAAAAAAGACTGGAAATGGCGAGTCATCGCCTAATTGTACTAAAAAACGCATCACGCATGAAATGCCACATTATAATCAGTAATAATATAAAACACAAAAGCTTTTAGGTATAATTGGGTAAACATGCAGATCATAGATTTTAAAATCCTGTTGTCATCTGAATAATAAGAATCAGAGTAATATAAAAATAAGAATATAAAATAGATAACACTGAAACAAAAAAACCTGTTAAAACTGTTACCAGATGTTTTCATAGTGAGGGAGATTTTCAAGAATTAAGCATATGTACCTTTCAATAAAGACTATACTCATCTACTGAATTAACAATTTCTTGTGAAAACTGATGAAGTACTTCAAAACAAATAATGGATAACGGTAATTTTTTTGTGTATTTTTACGATAATTTAATTAATTAATTTATTTCCTATCCAGTTTAAAAGCGAGAGAGATGACATCTGGCAAACGAGACCTAGTTCGTATCGTTTTATATAAAGCAAAAATTCGCAAGGACAATGTTGCATTTGACTGCCGTTATAACAAAATGAGTCAATGTCGGTAAAAATACACGTAATTACGACTCTTTTAAAAAATAAAAGAGCCGCACCAATAAATGTAACGAATCATGTAATAAAAAACTAATTATAAACTAAAATTATTTTTTATAAAGTGTGGTTATGCTTTTCCCTGTTTGAGTTTGTTAAATTTTTCTTTAAAAAGTTTAAGAATATTAAAATATTTTAATTAAAGATTTTAAGAAAGCAATATAAAATCAGATTTGTAATATGCACTAAATATTTTTGGCTAAAATGTGATATGTAACTTTAGTTCCATAAAAGGCCAAATAATAAAACTTAAGTTGATGGGTTTTTATTAAAAGAATAATCCGTTTTTGACTATATAAGAATTTGAGTTTTGACAATGGCAGATAAAGCAAATAAACACAATTTAAGAAGTAACACATTTATTTGATTATCGTTTAAAAGTTAACACGGATGCATTAAGTTTGAATTACGGTTTCGAACTGTTACACTTTAAACCTTTTAAAAGAGTAATATTTCGCGAAAAGCAAACAGTTAAAAGAAGCCTCTCAAGTTAATGAACAAAAACTTTTAGAGCAGCAGAAAGGTAAAGAAGATCGTTTGAACTGAAGAATAGAGAATAAATATAGTTATAGCGCCACCCTTTTAACAACAAAACAATAACGTCTTAAACAATAACGGGTTGAAACAACAAAACCAACATCCAAAGAAAGTCTTTCAATAAACAAGGCTAAAGGATTATTTATCTGCCAAGGAAAATTGAACTATACGAGTGCTTAAAGGTGCGGTGCGGAGTCAAACTTTTTGTCTTTGATTTTGATATTTTTTGTGAAAACCTTACCCCTGCCCCCAATAACCCACAAAAATTTTTTCATCAAAATATCTCCAATGGTTCAGGAGTTATGACGCAACAAAAATGGCATTTTCCCACAATTCTGTACGTGACAGATTGCTCAATGAGTATAAAGATTTAAATTACAAATTATGTACTCAAAAAAAGCACCTACTTTCTACTTTAATTTGATATCTTGATCGTTAAGATTGGTTCTCGAGATATTTTGTTTTTCGTACAAAAAACCCTCTATTTTTTTGCTAATGACACGAAGTGAAGGAAAGAAAGGTTCGGCAAACTTCCCAAAATGACTGCTGTCGTTCGGTGTTTTTAACGAAAAAGTTGCGGGTTTTTGTACGGGAAACGCAATATTTTCACAAATATTGCACCAATCTTTACGATCAAGGTATCAAATTAAAGTAGAAAGTAGCCGCTTTCTTTAAGTAAATAATTTGTATCGTAAATCGTTCTACCCAATGAGAAATATGTCACGTACAGAATTGTCAAAAAATGCCATTTTTTGGGGGGGGTCATAACCCCTGAACCACTGAAGATATTTTGTTACAAAAATTTTTGTAGGCTGTTGGTGGCAGGGGTAATTTTTTCACAAAAAATTATCAAAACGAAAGACAAAAAGTTTGACTCCGCACCGCACCCTTACTGAAAATGTAACAATCAAAAGTAAACACAAAAAATTGATTTAGATATAAGAGCATATTAAAATAAATTTAGTTTTATAGCCACTTGTTGATTTGAATTAATTTTATCTTTTAATTATAATAAATCGAAACATTTTCAGTTCTTAAAACTTTCCTAGTATTTATTAATAATAACTCCGATAGTAAGTGGTGAAGAATTTTAGAAGTTACTCATTTTTATTTTTGAAGGTTTACGCACGTTCGGTTTTTGTCCAATAATCAATCAATAAAATCAAATAGAAGAACAAAACCTATATAACCAACCTTACCCATATAAAAAAACAAAACCTTATAAAAGAACAAAACCTTACCCAAAACTTTATTCGTCTTGTAAACTATTTTGAATGAGTCTTATTGCATCATTATATTGTTAGTTTTTAGCCGTACTAAAGAAGATTTAAATTCGTAGAAGATTTAAACTGATCATAGCATAAGCAGCATCAATACACTTATACAAAATTGATATGAATCCAATAAAATTCAACAAAATCAATTCAACATAAAGAATTGAAAGAAAAAAACTAAACAAACAACAAAGAGATTCCGTAAAACGAACTGGAAAATTAATTAAAAATTAAATAGATGTTTTATTTAATTATTAAACAATTTTCCTTTATTTGATGGAAGCTGTCAAGAACAAGGCCATTTATCATTCTATTAGTTGAGGGATGTTCAATCAAGTAGAGACTAATTTAGCATAACATAATTGCATGAAAGGTGCCCGATTTAGCTTCGGTTCAAATAACGTAACTAAAATGTCTATAATATGATTCATTGTTTGTTTGTTAATTCATCAAGCGTTAAACGAAGAATTCATGGAAAACCAAGCTATTCTGCTGTAAGAATCTTTTTAAATCAATTTAAGTTGATAAATAAATAAAAATAAATTTATGAATGAAGTTAAGTAACAAAGGGCGGCCAAGTTATATTTATCTGATCGAATTTGATCTAAAAACATTTTTCAATTTATTTAACAATAAATTTCTATAGAATTATGTTTTTCTGTAATGTATCGAAGAGTTCATGTAACGTTAGAATTTATGAGTCATCAAAAGAGGATATTTGGGAGTTGGAAGCTGTTTAAGAAGCGTTAGTAAACGTATAACCCATTTAATATCGCGGGATTTAATGGATTAGGCCAAATTTATAGCTTATTCATATAATAGACTAAAATTATTCATAATGACGCCAGTTCAATGACGGTTTTAACTGTTATTTATGTTTAAAACAAATTTACAATGTAATTATTGTGGAAATAATTAAATAAAGTTGATATTATGAAATATTTTGGACAAGAACGGTACGGAGTCTTTAGAGCCGCCACAAGCAGGGAACTTGGAGCCATCGGAAATTTTTAAAAACTTGGAGCCACGAACAATGGGAACTAGGAGCCTTTAAGAAAAAAATGTTTTGGGGTTAGATTTAGGTTTCGCTTAGGCTTAGGTGCACGTTTAAGCGATTTTTAAATTTGGCTCCAAGTTCCCAACTTACGGCTCCAAGTTCACCACCTACAACTCCAAGTTTCTTGTTTTTGGCTCCAAGTTCCAGCTCCAAGTTCCCAAGGCTCCATTAACCCTAAATCGATAAGAACAAGGAATGATAACTAATTAAAACATAAGAAAGACCAAGAAAAAATAGTTACATTTTTTAAAACATTATTTTCCTATTTTTATAACTCAACACTGTGTTTTATTTGCAGAAAAATTTGTACAACCCATGGAAGTCAGGCAATACTATACCTATACATACATAATGTTATCAAAAATATATAATATACCGAAACAAGTGTAACTCCTATATAAAAAGTAAGTCAAAGTACATAGGCCATTATAATGAGCCTCTCCATTTAAATGGCACCCTCCATTATAATGGCATAGTAGTCATTTTATTTCGGCGAATTAAAATGGAGAGGAAGCCATTATAATAGCCATTTATTGATTTAATTTCACTTCATATATAGTCACAAGTGTAATACTATCCGGGCCGCACGAGTTTTCCAGTGTTGGTTTAAAACTGTCCAACACGATAAAACTCATGCGGCCCGGACAGTATTACATTTGTGAGTATATATGAAGTGAAATTAAATCAATAAATGCTATTATAATGGCTGCCTCTCCATTTTAATTCGCTGAATTAAAATGACTACAATCCAATTATTGGAGGGTGCCATTTAAATGGAGAGGCTCATTATAATGGCCTACTTTTTCGTACTTTTTTATATAGGAGTTGCACGTTTTTCGGTATATTATATATTTTTAATGTTATTAGCCTGGAATTATTTTTGTTTAAAACCAAAATGAAAACCATTTACAACAAAACAATAGGTTTTATATTTATTGTGGCAAAACGTAATAAATCTGAATTTAGTTATAATAAAGCTCAGCTGACACAAAACTTGGATACGTGAAGGGCTCTCAGTTTTTTATTCTCTAAACAAAACAAATGTAGTTGGACTGTAAAAAAAAACACGTAAAAACAACAATTTTAAATAAAATTAAACTAACCACGTTATGGTAAAGGTAGCTAAAGCAGTAAAATCAGGTTTTAAATCATGATTCTTAAAAGTCCTAGCTAAAATAGGATTTTAAAAAAAGTTTTGATTATATTTTAAAGAGTCAATTTACAACAATACTTTTTTTTTTCATAACAAACCATAGCATCATCAGTAAATTCTGATTATTAACATAATTTTACTATGAATAAATAGTTTGTCATTACAGCAATAGTATAGCGATAAGCAACCATTGAAAACATAAACAAAAGGACAACAATCGCTTTATTCCCTTTATAAACATGTTCGATTTTATTTGATCGCTTATATATAATTTACATGCATAAATTGTATGCGCTATTTAAAGAATTTGGAAGCCATTTTTATTAGGTGGAATAATAATGCCCTTCAACAATTAGAATTTTGATCGCTTTTTCAAATAATTTACTTGGTCTTAGTTTAATATAAAAAAACGTATATTACAAACAGTTTAAGAAAAAAAAAACGAAATATAATTTCTAGAAAAATTTTAATTAAATGAATGTAAAAACAGGTTTTCGGTTCTAATAATTTATTTTCTTATAAATTAAATAAAAATTGTGAATGTAAAACCAATTTTCTTAATTTAGTCAATTATTACCAGTTCAGGGTATTCAGAGCCGTTGTCGCGGATTATTCTGACTCCCCTAGAAACTGACCGGGGGGTCAAAATAACCCACCGTTATTCCGGGATATTCTGACCCCCCGGTCAGTTTAGGCCGGGATATTTAGCCCCCCCCCCAATACCTACCGCCTAATCTTCCCTCTGGATTAATATGAGAACTCTGAAAGCTGGCATAAATGACTTATTTTTTAAAAACGTTTATTTAATTTGTTAATTTATTGTTTTAAAATGTTTTGCACCAAATTTTCCTTTACACCTTTAAAAAAACAAAACAAAGCTGAGGACTTGGTTAAATCTTTATTCGCAATAAAACACAAGATTTTTCTTCACTAAATTTTAGCTACATAATTATACTTAAGGTAATAAACCTTAAATTATAGGCCTTTAAAAATTATCATTTTAAAAATCAAAAAATAGAATGTTAATCTAAGTTCTGAGTCTAAAATCGAAAAACTTAACACACAACCGGAAGAATTTTAAACATAAAAATGCGTTTTTTTTATCGCGGAACTAAAAATAAAATTTTTTAAAAATTTTCCAGAATTTTTGATTTAAAAAAATCACTGCAGAAGAATTTTCATAGCTCTTTTTAATCCTCAAAAATTGTCAAAACTTATGTGTAATCTTCAAAATTTCGAAATAAAAGTATTTTTTCATTTGTATTTTGGTGATTAACCGATATTATTTTTTTATTTTTATGATTTTTTTTACTTGATACAACAGAAAAACACAAATAAAAATGCACAAAATGATATTTTGACAGTGATGTTTCCGCTTAAAGCTCTGGAGTGGCGCTGTTTTTTTAAAGTTCCAGAGTTTGAAGCCCCAGGGAACATGGAGCCCCGAAAATGGGAACTACAAGTCCAACATTAAAAGAATTGGTTGTGATTAATTGGTAATGTTATATGATTTAGGCTTTTTCTTAGGTTTAGGTATAGGTTTTACAGAGATAATATTTTTGGCCTAATGGCCATATGGAGTAATTTGGAAATTTATCTCTTAAAATGGTGCAAAAGTAGATGTGATTTTGAAATAATTTTATTTTAAATCTTATTTTTGACTCCATAAAAATACCTATCAAAAACTCACTCACACGAAGTTGATGTAAAAAATGGTGAGAATTTGTACAAATATTTTCACGAACATTATTTTTAATATTAATCAGCACTGATTTTTAATGAATTTTATTAAATTCTAGGTAAAATTGTGCAAGTAAGAAAGGATTTTTTTAAATTGGCGCAAAATTTCCATTTCACGCGTTTCTTGCAAAACACAAACAAAAAACTTTATAATAAAAATTCAGTTTTTAATGTTTAAAATTCACGGTTTATTTTTTTTCTTACTTCGTTTAACAAAAAGTATAAAAAACATAAAATTTTAGCTTTTAATGTTTAAAATTCACGGTTTATTTTTTCTTACTTCGTTTAACAAAAAGTATAAAAAACTTGGTCTTACAAATTTGCAAAGCAAAAAAATAATAAATCAAGCCATTTTTAACCGTAAGTTTTTATAAGGGTTCCATAAAATTAAATTACCGTAATCATATTCCCTAGAGTTTGTCAACGGCAAATAAAATAAAAATTGTATTTGCTTTTATGTGATATTTAAAGAATTTTTATTAGGGTTAAAGCCAAGCCATACGATATTTTAGGAAAACGTTTTTAAAAAATTTTTTTTTTAAAAACTACATGTAAAAAAATTTTTCGTCCTTTTGTTTTAAAAACAATGGACCTGAACTTTTAGAATTCTTTTTTCAAAACCTATAATTTTGACGCCTAAAAACATTTTTGCTTAGTAAAACCAATAGTATGAAGAAAGAACCTCAAATGATTTAAAAAAATTTGTTTAGAAGAAAGATGGCCTTTAAGCTGCACAAGTAAAATTTTCCTGCTTAATTCTCACAAACAGATGGATTATTTTGAGGATTTGCAGATGCGCCACTTTATGACATAATTCATAAAAACTATATTTGAATTTATAAAATGAATCTCATTAAGTATACTATACAGCTATTAAAGTATTAAAACGAAGTAAGTTAATTACTTTATGTCTTTAGCATCAATCTAATCGTTTGTTGGCGCTTTAAAATGAGTTTTTTTAGCAAAAAATAGAAGAATTTTGTAGCGGCTTTTGATCACGGTAGAGCGTTCGCACGGTGAGGGAAGGTTCGCTGCTTCAAGCCCAGCTCCAATCTCAATTTTTCAATTTAATTGGAAAAGTGGGTCTTGAAGTCTGCTTCACAGTAATATTTGCTAAATAATAAAGTTTATAAAATAGAAAAAATTAAACGGTATTATACATCTTGACTTCAAAACAAATTATAAAACCTCTTGAAATTTAAGCTTTATTGTCTATCATATCAATGATAATAAAAAATAAAAACCTCGCATTAAATAATATTTTTTCTGAAAATATAAACTTTAAACGTCATTTTGATATGAGATAAAATGGCTAGACTAACGTACACCAATACGACTACTATATCGTGTCAGTCGGGAAAAATGAACGTCCAATTTCTAGCAATTTTAAAACTAGCAAGGCGGCAAAGCGTATTTTGAGCGTAAGATAAGGATCTAGTGATAAGGAAGAAAGATATTATTGTCTCCGTATATGTAAACCAGCGCGGAGGGGTGGGGGCGCCTTCAGTTTAGTCATTTGGGACTTGAGCCGTAATCGAGTTTCATATTTCATGGAAAATGGGCTTTTCGGTAAAGATTTATTCGCCCAGTTTTTGACGGGAAAGAGGCCCGGCAACTCTGGAGATGAGCCGTGAGAATTTTTTAGGCAATTTATTTTTTGTTTGTTTGTTTTGCGTTTCGCCTTTTTTTTACACTTTGACTATTACCAGGACTTTTTTGACGAATAAAAGACAAAATGCAAGTTGTAATCTGCGATATGATAATATAAGCAAAAATTTCAAAATTCGAATTCACGTTGAATTTTGGGCAAGTAAATATAGGTTTAATGGAAAAAATTCCAAATAAGGATTCCTTGAACAATAAAAAAATTTGAAATAAAAAAACTGAATGTAATTTAAGAAACAAGCCTTCACAAGGGCTTAATTAGGATTTTTCGTATTGTTATTTTTTTGACAAATAAGTCGATCATTTTTCACTTAATTAAGGCATAATGGTACTTATAAATGAAATTGAACATTCGATTTCGTTGCAAAAGTCCATTCTTTCTTTTTTTTAAAATTCAAGAAATTTAGTTTTTTTGCCAGCAGAAATTTTGCTGCGCTCACATTTAACTTGTCAAGGCGAGGAATTTTTAAAAAATGGCGGTTAAAAAGATGTTTAAATTTATTCAAGTTTAGTATCAAACACAAAGTACGGTTGTTTTTCTTGAATCAGCCCAGTGTATGTATAACACAAGGATTTTCAAAGTTACAAAGTAAAAACTAAGATTCACAAAGAAAGAATGGTCTTTTACAAAAAAAATTGAATTTTCGTATTTTTTATTTGCATATTTTGTATTTTTTGAATTGATTTTTTCCCTTGATTTAAAAACGAAAAGGGTTTAAATTCATTTTATAATTTACATTTTTTTTATTTGTCAGTACCACCTAATCCATTTTTGCAATATAATTTGTTGGCGAAATATCAAGTAAACAAGCGAATTTTATGCAAAAAAGTATATTATTTCTGCCTTATTTTGTCTGATGCGTTAAATATTTACCGTGATATTTTTCATTAGGAATTTAATAAAAACGCCAAGAAACTCAACCTAGTTACAGAAACCAACGTTTTAAACGTAATTAGACAAAAGTTACAAAAAACCATAAGTTGGGTTCTCATCCACATTTAGAGGACTCAAATTAAGATTCGTATGTGTTTTAAAAGTTTCAACACGAACGTTGGTAAAAAATATCATGGTTTAGGTTCTCAATAAACACTTAGAGAAACAAATTGACATCTCAATCACATTTAGAGGCAAAACGGGTTGTCGTGCATTATCAAAGTCACCACAACAAAATTGATATAAAGACCAACATGCGTTTAGTTTTCAATCGCATTTAGAGGAATGAACTTTTAACCAACAATAAACGAGGAAAACAGTAAAATCAATTTGCGAACCTAGCAAACCACTTTTACTTTTTTAAATTTTAAATAACCATAAAAGTATTGTATTTAATGATTACAGCTAAATTGCAAGCCACTTCATTTTTATGAAGCAACAACTAAAAATAGATTTGTACTTTTTAAAAGACAAAATTTTATAAAGAAGAATTAAAAATACGTCAAAAAAAAATAGTAAAATCTATAAAACTACTTTCACTAGTTTTATTATCATTTTTTTATCGACTATAAATTTACTATGGGCACCTTGCACTAGAACTCGGTTTATACATGAAGTATGCAATATACATAAGCGTCACCATAATGCATAATTACCGTATCTCCTACTTATCTTTCGTAGTATGCAGATCAACCGATCAAAATTTCGCGCGCTTTTGATCGGTTGATCTGTATACTACGAAAGGTAAGTAGTAGATACGGTAATTATCCATTATGGTGACGCTTATGTATATTGCATACTTCATGTATAAACCGAGTTCCAGTGCAAGGTGCCTATACTCATTAGTTTTAGTAACGTTCACGCAGGCAAATTTTCACTACTTACTCTCTACATATTAAATGTGCTATCCGGTCATTGGTGGGCAGGGGAAGGTTGGGTAGGTTATACCCCGCCACAAATCTCGAAACTGCCGACACCTCCCCCCCCTAAAATTTTGGGGTACCCCGGACACCCCCCTAAAATTCGGGGAGTCCCAATATTAAAAACGCTAAAAATGGGGTATTTGGGGCATACCCTAAAAAATTTGTTGGTACACCCCCTCCACAAATTTTGGAGGTCGTTTATACTCCCTCCCAAAATCCGAGAGGCTGCCCACCTGTGTATCCGGTACATTCGTTCTATACCAATCTTTGACTAGTAAAACTTTTTTTAAAAATATTTGCTGAATTTTCAGCCAAAAATATTTTAAATTTACAAACGTTTAAAAATTGAAGAGTAACGGCTGTTTCAAAATCGAACTCAGATTGAAAAGTTAGACTTTTGTGTAATCGTCAATTGATATGATTCGAAACAAAAACCATGTAATCAAAATAATTCAACAAACATTTTGAAACCAAAACTAGAAACCAACCAGAAAACGTGACAATGATTGGGTAGGGCCCACACAACTCATTAACCTTAGATCTCCTAAATAAGAAATTACAGGACAGGTAATCTAATTAAAAATTAAAACACGATTTGCAGTTATAATCATAAAAAAGATAGATATTTTAATAATATATTGGTAAAAAAAAATTAGATAGCCAAAAAGTTAGTTCAGTTCCGACCGGTAATAAAATAAATAGATTTTTATTATTAAATAGATAAATCTATTTTAATCTATTTAAATAGATAAATCTATTTTTCTTAAAAAAAGTTAACTTGTAACCTTCTTAGTTTCAAACGAGTGACGCAAGGAGTGGTTTATTTTTTTAAAAAAGCACAAAAAACTGACTATGGTTGAATTATATCTGGCTGACGCTGAAAATTAGAATGCAGACATGAGGGGACCAATTAAAATTGTGCGGTAATGACGTTTTTTTTAAACAAATAAGAACGCAGAATTTTTTTTTAATTCCACCTTTTCACAAAATATACAAAAATTAACCAACTTTAGCCCTTAAAAAATTTGCATTTAGGTTACAAATTAAGTAATTTAATAAATAATTATTAAAATACAGTTTTTAATCTTTGTTATTAATCCGCTTTAGTGAAAAAATTTAAATGTTTTTGTTATTAAATAGTCGATTCAATACTCCAAATTTCGCGGTCAGCTAGATTTTATTTGCCTACAAACACCGTAGCCGATTTGATTTTAGAAATAATAGTTTTAATAATTTATACCTGTCCTACTAATTAATGCCTAGTCTAAACTGATCTAGTTGCTTTTTTGCAAAGTTTCGTTAAAATCTGTCGCCTATTAACTCCTCAAGCGGACCGGAACCAAAATGCAGAGCAGCACACAGAGCAGCACTGGCAAGGAATCCCTTCTGCAGATTTGCAGCGGAAAGAGTCCCAAAGTGTTAACGTATTCAATTAATTTAGAATACCCTTCGTTGAGTTTACGGTAGTTGTTTAAAAAATTGTACAATAAAATATTTACGTAAACTCTCATTTTGCCACACTCGTTTACTTATTGTTATTTCGTTTAATATTCGGTTATAACGGTCTGTTTTTTTACCAAAATTAAAGCAATAAAGTGAAAACAATATATAAAGTATATACCCCGACATATAAATTTTCAACAAAATTTAAGTCTTGACTATGGTTGTAATATAGCTGGTTCACCCTGTCAATTACAGACCTGTGCACGGTCTGGAAATGCCCCCCCCCGTTTTATTGGAGGATTTGCCCCCCGTTTTATTGCCCCCCCCCCCGCCAAAAAATAAAAAAGTACCCTAAAATTATGACGCCATTTTTGACCTATGATGACGCCATCATCGCAATTTTTTTGCAGTTTTTAGCCTATTTCAATGTATTTTAAGCCATTTCAGACCTATTTTTACCTTATTTTCGCTTTTTTTTGTCCTTTTTTTCTCTTTTCCCTTCTTTTTTCTCTTTTTTCTCCTTTTTTTCTCTTTTTTTTCTTTCCTCCCTGCTTGCCCCCCGTTTTATTGCCCCCCCGTTTCAAAAAAGTTGCCCCCCGTGCCCCCTTGTTTTGGAATTGCCCCCCCCCCCGTTTAAACCCCGGGGGGAGGGAAGTGCACAGGTCTGCAATTAGTATGCAGACATAAGCGGAGCAATTAAAATTGTGCTGTTATGACGTTTAAGAAAACAAAATAAGAACGCAGAATTTTTTTAATTCCACTTTTTCACAAAATATACAAAAAGTAACCAAATTTAGCCCTTAAAAAATTTGCATTTGGGTTTCAAATTGAGTGATTTAATAAATATATATTAAAATAAAAGTTTTAATTTTTATAAATTAAATAGCTTTTGTTATAAATTTTGAATGGTTTTCTTGCTAAATAGTGGATTCAATGCTGCAATTATCGAGGTCAGCTAGATTTTATTTGCCTATAAGTAATATTAATTAATAAACTGACACTATATTATATAATAAATACCATTTTATATTAAACATTTCTTTAATTATATACATAATAGAAGCTAAAATCATAAATTTGTTTTAGTCAATGTATTTAAAAATTAAAATTCGATTGTTTTTTTATTTGTAAAACCCAAAAAATTATGATTTAGTTAAAATTACAAAATATTATTCTTTAATTTATCATTATTTATAAAAAAGTATTACTTATTTATTAATTTTTAATTTTAAACACTTGTGGTTCGTACGATTTTTATTTCAAGTTTCAGGAACTTTAACCACAGACTTCAATGCTATTTTTTAACAAGAAAAAATAATTTATCGCTTCTTAAAAGGATGTAGAAAAAACGCAAAGATATATTACTTTCTGATACCAAGTACTATAAATTTTCTTGCTAAAAAAGAAAATCGCATTTTTCAATACAAAAAAACCTAACAGTTTTTTTAATTCGTATAATATAAAAGAGGTTCTTAAACGTAGAGAAAATTTTCTTTCACAAACTAAACTTAAACTCGAGGTCTTTAAACTTTGCACCAAGGAAAGACCTAAAGGACCGCTACAGAGCTTTACTTGCTGCCACAATATAAGTCAAAGTTTTTACATAAATCGGCGTGTTCTAATCATTTTTAACAAATTAGCTCTGAACAAAAATCGATTCTCTAATGAAGGCGGCACTCGGTTGGCCACGCCCCTTTTTTAGCTCCTGCCGCTTTGATTCACAGATCAAAATTCTCACCCGCATATCGCTAATTTTAGCCGGAATCCGAGGTTTTTTTATAAATCAAGGTGTTAAACACAGAAAGATGTACCGTGACGCCTAGTCTTTATGACCGTGGTGTAAAAATATATAGAAAATCGCTCTACACGAAAATCGCGTGTATTTTTTTATATAAATTTGGACTTATTCTGTCGGAGCAGAGAGACTACGTCGTTAGTCTGACACAATGAGTCAGAAGCGTCGTAAAATACTCGTAACTGTGACTCTTTTTATATCTCAAAATATAAATAATTTAAACAAAATGAGTCAGAGTCACGTTGATTTTATACTGATTGTGACTTTTTGTGTCAGAGTAACGACGACTATAGCTTCTGCGATTCGATTTTAGATCCCCACAGGAAAATAAAAATATTTTTTTACAGCCGACAATAAAACGGATTATTTAAAGAAATTCATTTAGTTCAAAGACACCTGATACCCCTATTAAATTATACGCACTCGTTTGTCTTCTCGTTTGATTGTTTAGACGAATAGTAAAATAAGACCTCTAAATTTAGTATATCTCTACAAGAAAGTGAAAAATGACGAGTGTAAATCTACGCATATTATGTATGTAAGGTAAGTTTACATTTATATGTAAGTATACGTTAATACAAGTGCAAATCTATATAATTATGTAAATTAACATTTTGAAATGTAAATGTATACCTAAATTGATTTAGGGTCATTGGAGCCGAACAGTTTTATACAATTTTAGAGCCACTTGAAGCTAACTCGTGTATCCTAAGCAAGCAAACCTAAGTAAAAACCTTAAAATCAAGCTAAAAACAAACTTAAAGAATAAATTTTAACCTTAAAAGGTTGCAAATTGCTAAGGCTCCAAACTCCTTTGGTTGTATCGACCCCGCACCGCTAAAGTATATCTAATCTATATGTGTACATTTAAAAATTATAAACTTGTACAATTGCAATCAGAACTACAAATAAATATTCATAATTACAAAATTTAAATGTATCTATTGAAAAAGATTTATATTTAATAAACATTATCAAAATAAAGCTTCCGACTGAAATTAAAGGCGTAACCGCTCGCCATCAGGAAAAAATAAAGAATAAACGCGCGAAAATAAATATAATTTTAAAAAATTGTCAGGCGTCATGTAAATAATTATTATGTTGGGTCAGGTGTTTCTCTCCAGATAATATTTTCTCGGAGACCGAGTGCTCAATTTACCACCACGCTATTTTCACTCAGAAGGAATTTGTCTTTAAGTATTGTGTTGGGTTTGAACACAAAAAACTAAACACAAATTTAACTTTAAAATATCACTAACAAAATAAAATAAACTAAATAACTAAGAATAATTTACTAAATGAATTTCGAAACCTAAGCAAAATAAAACCACACCGTGCTTAAACTTTTAAATTTTTAAAATGAACGCATAAAACAATCTAATTAAAGTAACATATAATTCGGTTAATAAAAAGTAACAAAATGTATTTGGGCTTATGTAACTTATTAATTAAATAACTTTTATTTTTGTTTTGGATTTCTAAAAATAAGTTTTGTTGAATTTTGTGGTGTTTTAGATTCTATTTTTAATTTTCAACAACAATAAACTTAATAATCTAATGCAAGTGTTTAATGAATCATACACCAAAAACGAATCTGCAACTAGTTACATAAGCTATTGAGGAAACCCACGGACTATCTATATATAAATAGACGTAATGTCTGTGTGTGTGTGTGTGTGTGTGTGTGTGTGTGTGTGTGTGTGTGTGTGTGTGTGTGTGTGTGTGTGTGTGTGTGTGTGTGTGTGTGTGTGTGTGTGTGTGTGTGTGTGTGTGTGTGTGTGTGTGTGTGTGTGTGTGTGTGTGTGTGTGTGTGTGTGTGTGTGTGTGTGTGTGTGTGTGTGTGTGTGTGTGTGTGTGTGTGTGTGTGTGTGTGTGTGTGTGTGTGTGTGTGTGTGTGTGTGTGTGTGTGTGTGTGTGTGTGTGTGTGTGTGTGTGTGTGTGTGTGTGTGTGTGTGTGTGTGGTGGGGGGGGGGGGGGGGGGGGGTGTGTGTGTGTGTGTGTGTGTGTGTGTGTGTGTGTGTGTGTGTGTGTGTGTGTGTGTGTGTGTGTGTGTGTGTGTGTGTGGGTTTTTGTTTGGTTTTGTGTGTGTGTGTGTGTGTGTGTGTGTGTGTGTGTGTGTGTGTGTGTGTGTGTGTGTGTGTGTGTGTGTGTGTGTGTGTGTGTGTGTGTGTGTGTGTGTGTGTGTGTGTGTGTGTGTGTGTGTGTGTGTGTGTGTGTGTGTGTGTGTGTGTGTGTGAGAGAGAGAGAGAGAGAGAGAGAGAGAGAGAGAGAGAGAGAGATAGAGAGAGAGAGAGAGAGAGAGAGAGAGAGAGAGAGAGAGAGAGAGAGAGAGAGAGAGAGAGAGAGAGAGAGAGAGAGAGAGAGAGAGAGAGAGAGAGAGAGAGGGGGGGAGGGAGGGGGGGGGGGAGAGAGGGAGAAAGAGAGGAGAGAGAGAGAGAGAGAGAGAGAGAGAGAGAGAGAGAGAGAGAGAGAGAGAGAGAGAGAGAGAGAGAGAGAGAGAGAGAGAGAGAGAGAGAGAGAGAGAGAGAGAGAGAGAGAGAGAGTGTGTGTGTGTGAGTGTGTGTGTGTGTGTGTGTGTGTGTGTGTGTGTGTGTGTGTGTGTGTGTGTGTGTGTGTGTGTGTGTGTGTGTGTGTGTGTGTGTGTGTGTGTGTGTGTGTGTGTGTGTGTGTGTGTGTGTGTGTGTGTGTGTGTGTGTGTGTGTGTGTGTGTGTGTGTGTGTGTGTGTCTGTGTGTTCCCTAACTCCTCCCTAACCACCCAACGAATTAAAGTGAATGAGGTATCGTTGGAAAGCTTATACCCCAGGGAATGTCGTAAGGGGGTTGAAATTTTGAAACAACTTACATGGACATCTCTTATACTGGACAACGCGTTTTCAACAAAGGGGGAGGGACCTTATGAATTTTGGAACTTAAAAAATGTTTTGACTCAGAATTGGCTCAAACTTATTGGAAAAAGTAATTAGGCAATGTAAAGCCAGAATATCATGATTTTTGAAAAAATGAACATGGACATCTTTATACTGGACAACGTTTTTTTCATTAAAGAAGGGAATTTTACCTTGCCTTACCTTATCACCAACCACAAAAGGGATTAGGCTAAATGAGATATCATTGCAAAGCTTACGGTCCGGATAATGTCATAAAGAGGTTAAAATTTAGAACAAAAACTCCATGGACATCTTTAGACTGGACAAAATATTTTCACAAAAAGGGGAAACCTATGGATTTTGGAATGTGAAAATTTTTTGTCTTTGAATTGGCTCGAACTTATTGATAAGAGTAATTATCCAATGTAAAACCAAAATGTCATGTTTTTTGGTAGGATTAACATAGACATCTTAATGCTGGACAACGTTTTTCCACTAAAAAGAGGACCAACGACCTTCCTCCCCATCCAGCAAAAGGATTGGCTAAATGAGATATCATTGCAAAGCTTACAGACAGGGGAATGTCATAAAGGAGTTGAAATTTAAAAAAATTGCATGGACATCACATTTTCACAAAAACAGGGCAACACAACACATTTTCACAAAAACAGGGCTCTATGGACTTTGAAAGTTGAAAAAATTTTTATCTTCAAATTAGCTCAAACTTATTGGTAAGAGTAATTTGCCAATGTGAAGCCATAATATCATGTTTTTGGAAAAATGAACATGGACATCTTTATGCTGGACAACGTTTTTTTACTAAAAGGAGGAATGACTTTTCTCCTTAACCACAAAAAGGATTGGGCTAAATAAGATATCATTGCAATGCTTAAATTTCAAGGAATGTCATAGAAGGGTTGCATTTTTCAAAACATAAATAACAAGGACATCTTTATGCTGGACAACGCATTTTCACCAAAGGGAGGACCATTATATTCGACAACATATTTTTACCAAAGATGAAAGAACCTTCCTCCCAACCACAGAAAAAAGTTAGGATAAATGAGATATTATGGGAAACCTTATAGTTCAGGGAACATCATAAGGTGGTTGAAATTAGTAAAAAATTAACACGGATATCTTTATGCTGGACAACAATTTTCACCAAAAGAGGGAAAACCTTTCTCCCCAACTGAAATTAGAGTAGTAAATAAACAAAAATAAAAGTTATATAATTAATCTATTTTTATGTATAAAAACAACTGTGTATAGGCAACTCAAACCTAGCTGACCTTAACGATTTGTAGTATTAAAATGATAATTAACAATAAAACCATTTAAAATTTTCTGCAAAAACGGTTTAATATTAAAAATTAAATACCATATTTTCACAATTATTTATCAAATTATTTAATTTAAAACAAAAATTCAATTTTTAAAGGTCTGAACTTGATTAATTTTTATATATTTAGTGAAAATGCAGAATTAAAAAAAAATTATGCGTTTAAATTTGTTTTAAATTTACAAGGTCAACCAGATATAATTCAACCATAGGTCAAAAATGATCAAGGAAAATTTACGTCATTAATCTTATTCTTTCAAGTTATAGCTTAAAATTGACAATAAGCATAGGTGTGCTTAAACATTTAAGTTTTAGGTTGACCTATACAGTGCCTAAAATGAGAATTCTTAAAGCTTGGATTTTCTCCGATGTTAGCTTTAGACCCTTCAATTTAGGTTCTAATTTGTCTCGGCTCGAACCTAATTAAATCAAATCCTAATCTTTCAAACGGCTTTAGCGATAAATTTAGCCAAATCGGCATAATTTGAATGTTTAGATTTATCTAGATGGATTTTAAGGTAAAATTAAGTTGATTTTAAACCTGGATTTTCAATATTTTTTAAAAATTTTTTTAATTGCATAAAAAAGCACTAAGTTCTGTGGAGAAATCTGGGGCTAAAGCAGATTGAAATATTCAGCAATATAGCAAAATTTTAAACATACACATTAAAAGGCTTCAGAAGCACTTATATATCTCAAAAGCTTTGGGCAAAAAAATCAATTTTAATGGCCAACTAAATTACCTTTTTTGGAATTGTTTTTTTAACGGAGGTACGACATATGGAGTTAGAATTGTATGTAAGCTTGTAATACATAAATATAAAACTCTAAAGGTTTTTAAAATCAAAAACTCGAGATTTTAACGACCACAAAATAATATATATAAGCGGATGCGTCTGAAACATTATTACAAGATCATACTTAATTGTCAAACGATTTTTAGCGCAGTTTTAAAGTACATTATGCATTGTTGGCAGGGAACAACTGACACCACTGATTCACCTTAAACATTTTTACTAAGCAGCATAGCATAAAAAACAAGCTTTAGTGTCGAAAAGATACAAAATCAGTTTTTACTACATATAAAAGTTGATTTTAACTCTCACAACTATTCAAAAAATTACGGTTTTCCGAAAAAAAGAAAAAAAAACCATAAAAGTATTTTAGCCGGTTGGAATTCATCGGAAAAGCCATGTCTAAGTCACCCATAGACCTAATCTTTCACTTTAAATCACAGCAGTATATGTTTATTATTGTCTAAACAAAATGGCGATTTTAGTGTTTTTGTAATATTTGGTGAAATTTTATTAATATTTATATGCCCAAACACTCAATCTGCAAATATCGACTTATTTGAAACTTGTTCGATTGGTTAAAATGACCGTTCTTGCTATTGCTGATTTGCTATAATGCACGTTCCTATCTTCGTGATTGGTTAAAACGATTTTTTCTATTTGTTAATTACTTATTAATCTAATCCTCATCTTCTTACAGTTTATAATGACCCCACAAACATTTTTCAAACTTTTTATGATATTATTCGTTGAAAAAAAAGTTTTCGGAAGTTCTGATCAAAATTAAAACCTAAAATTAAAAATTTTTTATTTAGCAAATATTACTGTAGAATTTGCTTCAAGACCTACTTTTCCAATTAAATTGAAAAATTGGGGCTTGGAGCTGGGCTTGAACCAGCGACCCTTCCCTCACCGTGGGAACACTCTGCCACTGAGCTACACAAGCCACAGGAATATTTGGCTAAATCACTCTTTTAAAGCCGTGGTTGAACAGCGTCGCGCTGTTATTGTTTATTGTTTATTTGTGCAACCTGCCGTCCGGCCGGTTGATAACACAAATAACAAGGTCAAACTTATACAGCTGCGGAAGAGAAAAATTTTAAAATCTTAAAAATTTTACAGATGTTATAGGGCTTAATTTGCTTAATTTTACATAAGTGATGCTAATTTGTAGTGATGGACACTTCCGGGTTCCGGATGTTCTCAGCAAAATTTGCGATTCCGGTTCCGGTTCGCCCGTTCCTGTTCCGGATTATTTGAAAATCTCAATTCCGGTTCTGGTTCCGGTTCCGGTATTCCGGGGGTTTCGCAGTTTGATAGGCAGCTTCGGTTCCGGGTTCCGGATGTTCCGGGGAAAATTAGGAATTCCGGTTCCGGTTACTGTTCCGGGATTTTGAAAAAACTCAATTCCAGTTCCGGTTTCGGTGTTCCGAAGGTTTTGCAGTTCCGTTTATCACTACTATTTGCTTTGATTTGATTTGTTACAACATGGTTCCCATAATAGTTTTATTTCCTAAGTGAATAATCAGTCGCGTCTGGGTGTCTTTAGATTATTTAAAATATACCAATAGATCTAATTTAATTACTTGAAAAATTATGACATTTTACTTAACTAAAGTTAAAATCCTTTAGGCTGCAATTAAGGGCGTAACCGCTCGCCGTCAGAAAGAAATAAAGAATGAACGCATGAGAATAAAAATTGTCAGAGATGATGCAACCAATTATTATTAAGTTGCGTCAAATGTTTCCATTCACGTGATATTCTCTCAAAGAACGAGTGGTTACTTTACCACCTAGTTATTTTCACCCTGATAGAATTCATCTTTAGTGGTTTTCTCCAATATCAAAAAAAAAAGAATTTAAAATCTAAAATTATCAAAAATTTCTCCAGCTCACCTGTCGGCTTCTCCTCGGGTTTGTTGGTCGGCGGGTCTGCTTGCGGCGGGTCGGTCTGTTTTTCCGGCGTCCGTTTTCCACCGACCCGGCACGCACCGGAAGTCCGAAAATCGCTGCCACCGGAAATCCGGCGGAAATCCCCACCGGCGGTCGAAGAAGAGGAAGAGCCGCTACTGCTGCTGCCGGAAGGAGAATGGGCCGGTCCCAACGCCTGGGCCGCCGGCATGCCGCCTCCTTATTTGCGCCTCCGCGGCGGCCGGAAAAATGGGGCTGGCGAAAGGGGCCGCCCTTAGAAGGCGTCCAGCCGAAAGAAACTATCCGCGGTTTTTTTTTTGTTTTTTTCTTCTTGTTTTTTTTCTTTTCGAGTTTTCACCGCGGAAATAGAAAAGGCACCTAAATCCAGTCGATTTAAAGTTTAGTTTTGAGTAGTATATTTTTAAAAAATCGAATATTTACCGGAGAATTTACACACGCGATAGTGGAAGCAAGGCAATACCATAGATGGGCAGGGAGGGTTGGGGGGGGTTATAATCCCCAAAAATCCCGATTATAGCCGACACCCCCCCCCCCCCTACAATATGAGGGTACCCCGGACACTCCCCCCTTACAATTTTGAAGGTCCCAGTACTAAAAACTAAAAATGGGGTATTTGGGGTATACCCTAAAAAATTGTTGGGACACCCCCCCCCCAAAAAAAAAATCCAGGAGGCTGCCCACCTATGCATCCGGGAGGTAATAAGGATCATAAACAAAATTTAAATAGGCAAATTCTTATACTGAAGATATCATAATAAAACTTACGAACTAATAAAAATAAATATACATGATACATGAAACATACTTAGAATCAAAAATAAAAATACATTTAGGGAAAATTAATCTATGGTTTGTACAAAAATGATGCGGACTAAAAAACTCTTTTAGCTGGACGTATTTCAATTAAAGAAAAGATTGGTGTAGACGATAAATATATTCATGTAAAGCTAACTTTGAATGGCATACACTAACAAAGTTTTTGTATACGTTAAACGCAATGTTAGCGAGATATGCTCGCCTGAAGTTTTTTTAGTCAACATGATTTTTTACAGACTTCAGTTCGATGTGCAGTGGACTAAAAAATAACTGATATAAAGTTTTAAGAATATAATTTATTGCTTGAACCGAATTCAAAGCCCAATTAGAGTGCTCCCTACTTAGGGTCATATCGCCTAACTCAGAATGTGCCCTTACACATTGAATCTCACGTAAGCAAGATTAAGGACTGGTATAGATGCGTTCATAACTTTTCGTAGACTCCCTCAAAGGTGCGGTACGGAGTCAAACATTTCGTCTTCGATTTTGATGATTTTTTTGTGAAAACCTTACCCCTGCCCCCAATAGCCCACAAAATTTTTTCATCAAAATATCTCTAGTGATTCAGGAGATATGAGCCCCCAAAGATGCGTTTTTTGGAATTCTGTACTTGAAAAATTTCTCAATAAATATAGAATTTTAAGTCATAAAATTTCTACTGAAAGAAAGCAGCTACTTTCTACTTTTATTTGATACCTTGATTGTTATGATTGGTGCAGTATTTGTCGAGATATTGCGTTTCCCGTACCAAAAACCCGCAATTTTTTTGTTAAAAACCCCAAACGACGGCAGTGATGTGATGAAATTCGCCCTACATTTTTTGCCCACACTTCGTATTTTTAGCAAAAAAATTGCGGGTTTTTTGTAGGGAAAACGCCATATCTCAACAAATACTGCACCAATATTTATAATCAAGGTATCAAATTAAAGTAAAAAATAGCCGCTTTCTTTAAGTAGATAATTTTTAGCTTAAATTTTTATAGCCATTGAGTAAATTTCCAGGTACAGATTGTACAGAGCTATACTTACTGAGAAATTTTTTAAGTACAGATTTTCGAAAAAACGCCCTTTTTGGGGGGTAATTTCTTCTGAATCATTGGAGATATTTTGATGAAAAAATTTTTGTCGGCTATTGAAAGCAGGGGTTAGGTTTTCACGAAAAATAATCAAAATTGAAGACAAAAAGTTTGATTCGGTACCGCACCTTTAAGTCCCATGTTAGAAACCGCGCAAGAAAATGCTGAACACCCTATTCATCCTAGTGAACGTCCAACTAGCTGCGTGCAAATTATGCTCGTGTAAATTAAACGACATAATAATGTAAATTATTTATTAGCTGAGATTCATGAATGTAGGGTTTTACTCAACCAATAATGTCACAGACGTCAGAAACGAAGCCATAATTAGGAAAAAATGGCTTGTTCAAGAAGGACTCTCATTTTATGGCGTGCCTTGATTGGGCACTGAATGTGTTTGAGTAATGTATATGTAGTTATATATCTTACTCTATTTTGATAATAAATTATTATGGTAAAATGCAGCGATTATACAAAGAGGGTTAATTTTCTGATTGTTTGTAATTTTCTTGATATTTTTATAAATTATTAAATATTTTTAGAAAAAAGTGTGATTAATGACTCAGAAGATTGATGCTTATTACTTAAAACTATAAGAATTTTAGATTTAAAAAAGGTTTGTATTGTACATTATTAACAATTTTTTTATTTTTAATATAATTATGTTGGTTTTGGGGTTAAACTCAAAAAAAATTGGCTTGAATTTTAATTTAATATTTCGTTTTTTACACCTCAAATTAATTCGTTTTTGCTATATTTTACCATTTATCCACTTTAATGCATAATACCAGTATCATAATAATCTCAAACTTAATTTAATCTGAACACCAAATGAAAAACAAAGAATTTGAGTATGTATTTGTTGTTTATTTTTCATACGTTGCAAACATAAAAGTTATAATTTTTAATTCTGTCATTGTTGAGTTCAAAACGTGACACCATATTCTTATCCTATTTTGTACCACCCGAAAATTTTTTTCTAAAATTTAGTGAAAACAACTAAATTCTTAACTTATTTTTACACATGACTTTTTTGTTTCATTCTGTTTTATAACCTCACAAAGTTTCATTTATCACCAAATGCCGAAAAAAACTAAAAAATTGTATTTGGATTTGTTTTAAAATAACTACAAAGTTATAGGATTAAACGTTTTTTAAAAGGCATATAAATGTGTCAAATGCTTAGAAGACGGAGACTTAAGATTTACTTGCATCAGCTTTGGACGTAAAAACAGAAAAAAATCCTAAAAAACCTAAGAAATCACCAGGAAAACAGTTGTTTCGGCGTTGGTAAAACGCATCTGTCCCCTAATTAATATTAAATTACTAACCGTTTACTTTCGTCAACGGATTTATGAGTAATTGTTCTCAGTTTTTGCTTAACGTTATGTTTCAAATTATTTGTCAAAATTAAAATTGTGGATTTCTGCTCAAAACCCCATTTTTACATTAAATTTTTTACTATTAAAAAATTTTTACATAAAATTTTTCACTATAATTCAAAAATTGCACAGCCCAGGTGCGGTACAAATTTTTTCCGTTAACTTAAAATATTACATTTCTTTTTATAATTTTTAATTTAGTAATAATGATATATATTCTGATTTGTTAACCAACTACAGGCGGTATTTTTCAAGAATATTGCACTAAATTTAAACTGTAAATACGGCAAACTGGAAAGTACACCGACACCGACCAAATTCTACCGTAATTTTATTTGGATTTTTAGGTTTTGCTTAGGCTTAGAAATAATAATTTGCAGCAAAGGTGGACGGTGTCCGTATACTTTCCAGTTTGCCGTAAATACAGTATGTTATCATAATAAAACTTATAAACATATGAAGTTCTGACAAAATTTATAAAAACCTGAACTTTGAAATGGACTGTAAATCTTAGTTTCCCTGAACAACTAAAGCAAAACCGTTTAATCAAACTAACCTTTATCATGATATAGTTTTTGATTTTTAATTTAATGGTGAGTTCTTAAGAAATGCCCCCCGGTCAAAGATTTTCAGTGAACTGGCTTCAGAATGTCGATAATAAAAAAAATCTAGTTCCTGACGAAAAATGTAAAAATCAACTCGAAATTTTAAGAAAAAATTTAGCACTGATCCGGAAATTTGAAAAAACAAAAGCACCTGCGGACATTTTTAAAAACAAAAACTAAGAACCAAATGAAAGCCAATATATCCAGCTTAAATTTTAAAAGCAAAATCGAGAGTGAAAAAACACTTTAAAAAATTTTTGCCACATGACGTCGCCAGATTTCAAAAACAAACAGGTTAAGATCGGAAATTTTATAGGCACCTTGCACTAGAACTCGGTTTATACATAAGTATGCAATATACCAAAGTGTCACCATAATGGATAATTACCGTATCTCCTACTTATCTTTTGTAGTATGCAGATCAACCCATCGAAATTTCGCGCGAAATTTCGATGGGTTTATCTGCATACTACAAAAGATAAGTAGGAGATACGTATCCATTATGGTGACACTTTGTTATATTGCATACTTCATGTATAAACAGAGTTCCAGTGCAAGGTGCCTATATCGGAAATCAAAACGTTAAAAACATTATAAAGTTTTACTTTTTAAATGTGTATAATCTAAACTTCTGTGCGCCTTTGTATTTTTTTGAAAATTTTTTTTTATTTTTAAGTTGATAAACAATCGTTTTAAAAACCCAAAAATTTAGCAAAATTTTTAATTAGGACTTGTTTGTTGGGATTTGCTCGTGGTTTTTGTAAAACTAAACCATTCAGTTTGTCGTATCTAAGCCTCACTGACTGTGTTGGTTCATTAAAAAATATTTCTGCATATACTTATTTGCAGAAATATTTTTTATATGCACAAACAAGTTAAAAAAGATGGATTTAACAAATTAGATCTAAGCTCTACGCTAATTTCTGTCGTTTTACTTAAAAAAACACTTGTCTAAAAAGTATATAGTTGCTGTGAAAAGTGGTTGGTATGGTATAAAATCCTATTAGGGACACGTGACCTGTAGTTTTTCAACACGCTTATAGGCAAATAAAATCTAGCTGACCTCGAAAAATTGGTTAATTTTGGTTAATTGGCTAAAGTTCGTTAATTTTGTATATTTTGTAAAAAAGTGGAATTAAAAAAATTTTGCGTTCATATTTGTTTTAAAAAAAACATCATAACCGCACAATTTTAATTGATCCGCTCATATATGCATTTTGATTTTCACGGTCTGCCGGATATAATTCACCCATAAAAACATATTGTAATATTAAAACTCTTGTTTAATAAATAACTAATATGACTATTAAAATAATGTTACAAACAAAACATTCAGTTCCTATGTAATAAGAATTTTTTTGGCCAAAACACGCGTCTGAAACGGGGAGAGAGGAACGCGACAGTGCAGGATTAAGGCTGTTTTATACTTAAGTAAAAACGTCCTTTGGACTGGACTTTTTCCTTTGGACGACGTATGAATGCTACTTAAAGTTTGTTCTTTGGACTTTGTCCAAAGGGAAAAAAGTCCAAAAGACAAAAAAGTATCAACACGTTGTCCAAAGGGACAGTCCAAAGGACGTTTTGACGCTGTTTTTGTCCTTTGGACATAGTCCAACGGACTTTTTTCCTTTGGACTTTGCCTAAAGGACGTTTTTACACAAGTATGAACCAGCATTTAAACTAAAATGTCCGTGCCATTCGAAGTCGGTGTTGCAGATTGCCGGAACAAAGAGTTTTGCCTTTTGATCCGGATCCGGATGCATCTAAAATGCATCCGGATGCATCTAAAATGCATCCGGATGCATCTAAAATCCGGATGCGGAATTAAAATTAAAATGCAAAATTAAAATGCAAAATTAAAATGCGGAATTAAAATGCATCCGGATGCATCTAAAATCCGGATGCGGAATTAAAATTTTCCAAAAATCCGAAACAGGAACCGGAATTCCAAATATTGCCGGTGTCATATGATATTTTGACTCCCGGTGTAGAATGACTCCCCGGTCAAAAATCAGGGGGGTCAAAATATCACGCGAGATGTCGTATGATATGTTGACTCCCAGTGTAGAATGACTCCCATCGGGATAAAATGACTCCCCTTATTAACATTGGGGAGTCATTTTATACCGGGATATATTGACTCCCCCAAAAATTTCCATACATTATTACTTAAAACTGTGCACTTCCGCTCACTATATTTAACGTGTGTAAGTTCATTGTTAGTTAGGCTAAGCCTAAGCCTAAGCCTAAGCCTAAGTTTTGTGGTCTGATCGGCAAAACCATTGCATTTACATTTATATTGAAAACAGGCATGTGTCATAGTATACACAATTAAGAATAAGTGACATCTAACCAGCGCAAAATGTATGATAAAAATTAAAATTAATTTTTAAAAGTTTTATAATACAAGAAACAGGGGAGTCATTTTATCCCGCAGGGAGTCATTCTACACCAGCGTACAACCGGTGTAGAATGACCGGGGAGTCATTCTACACCGGTGTATTTTGACCCCGGGAGTCAAAAATTAGGGGAGTCGAAATATCCCGCGACACCGGAACAAAGAGTTTTGCCTTTTGCTCACTGCAGTTAATAAAAGACAAAATACGTTTACAAATTTCCCATTTACACATAATCGTTCTGTTGTTAAATTCATTCTGTCGTAACACAAAAAGAATTATAAGTATTGAATTATATAAAACTGTGCGTAAAAGAACCATTTCCTACGCCGCGAACAACAAGGCACATTTTGTAAACGTACGCAGTGCCGACTTATCTTTTTAATATGCAAAATTTCTGATCGATTTAA
Source organism: Microlaimidae sp. YZB2_3 (assembly GCA_030248175.1). NCBI lineage: Eukaryota > Metazoa > Nematoda > Chromadorea > Desmodorida > Microlaimidae > Microlaimidae sp. YZB2_3. The sequence continues at coordinate 6,112 of JASAMX010005016.1, read as the reverse complement.
CGAAACAAATTGTCCAGATCAGTGATGGGCAGTTCCGGTTCCGGGTTCCGAATGTTCCGGGTAAAATTTGGAATTCCGGTTCCTGTTCCGAATTTTTTGAAAACCTTAATTCTGGTTCCGATTCCGCTTCCGGTGTTCCGGGGGTACCGCAGTTCCGCCCATCACTAGTCCAGATAATTTGCAAACCAAAAAAAGGTACATGCATTACCGTTACCACGACTTTGGTAAGATATTTACGGTTTAACATTTTGAATACTTCATTTATACGTTTATACTTTTATATATTGGTAATACAACAAGACTACTTATTTCGCGAAATCGCTATTTTTAATAACCAGTAAGCCAGATGTTAAAGGATCAAATGATGTAAGTCGTTTTTCGCCATAAAATCGCATGTAAATGGCTTTTTTTTACATTTTGAACTTTTCAACCTAAGGTTAAACTTAATAATGCACCTATTTTTTTAAAATTTACTGGAGTTAACAAGAGGCGGTATGTCGCTTCTGAAATTTTTTCGACTAGAACTCTTTAAACTGTTGGCGCTTGGCGGTATAGAATGGATTCGATGGTTCTTGTGTGTTTTTTTTAAATTTGAACACTTAACTGTAAAGGTTTTTTAAAAACTTTTTTTGAAAATTCTGTAAGAAAATATTCTTTCGAAAACGTCGACAGAAACAAAAATTTAAAACAAGTTTTTTTATTTAAAATAGTACATAAGAATTTTGAGTTGTTAAAAAAGCAAGTACACTTGATTCCAAAGTTTCATTTTTTTTATTCAATTTCAAAAATATAAAGGCCCGTTTACACTTATGCACAATGCACGATGTACAATGCACAATGCACAATGCACAATGCATTATCGGACTTGGAACGGCGTTGCAAGTTTTGTGCGATGAGCAGCGCGCTTCGAAAATTCGTACGCACTTTTTTCGCAGAGTACGTACGTTGAGAACTTTTCTGCTTAAAAAACGTATTTATTATAAATATTCTTGAACAAATAACTTTACATTTTATTTTGTATATAAAATTTAAAACATATTTTTGTTTTAACTGAATAGAAAACATAATTCCATGCAAAATATGTTAAAAAAGGGTTTTGGCTCTATATTTTGGCTTTTTTTAGCTTTCTTGTCTAATATTCAAGATTGTTTATCTCAACATCGTGTAATCGTTTCTTTTTTTGTCACGTTGGATGCACAGAAACACTATTCTTGTTAGGTTTTGTTTTTTAATACGTGAAATAATCATTTTAAACCGTATTTATGAATAGTTTTGGCTAAAAATTCCTTTTGATGCATTATGCATTGTGTGCAAGTGTGAACGGGTACTATAATGCATTGTGCATCGTGCGTTGTGCATTATGCGTGAACGGACCTTAATGGAACTAAACAAATAAAAGGACCATATTTTAAAATAAGTATGTTTTTAAAACAATAATGCAAAAAATATATGTAATGGTCAAACTTAAACGTTGAGTAAATATTATATCTTTTGCAACAGAATAGTTTTGTCTTGGTAAAATGCATTAATTTGCATATTTCGCGGTTTATTTATGTATAATTCGCATAGTGCAGGAAAACAGCTTAAGCGTTTCAAAATGCACTGAAACACGCTAGTTTTTTACAGCCTGAAACGGCTCCATTTTTTGTAAAAGCGAATGGTATGCAAATAGGATTTGGTCAGGAACATTTTTTATTTCCTGCGGACTTTTGGTCCCACACCCACTTCACCTCCAGCATATTTTTCACAAGGGTCAAAAGCCCCCATTTGAACGGAAGTTGTTAGTTGTTAAAGATTACGACGCTATAGACTCTATTTCGACATTCAACACAATACCAAAATCCTAGTAAAAAATGTAACGCATAACGATATTTAAAACCATTTTAAAAATCGACGATGAAAAAAATAATACAAACGTTTATAGGTAAAAATATAAATAAACGTAAAGATTGTATTTAATTTTCTAATCAAAATAGTATGTAACTGAACGAAGTATAATTACATATAACGTATAAGTGGACCAAGGGGTTAGCCTATTGCTACTCCATCAATTGTTGATAAAGCCTTAAATTAACATAAAAACATTATTTCCAACCGCCAACTGGATAAAATCTTTTAAGTCCTTTTTGTTAGTGGGAGTCCCCGGGTTCCCGCTGTTATGTCAGAAATGTTACAGAATAAAAATTTTACATCAAAACTAGCCATATACAGGTTTTTGCAACGAAATTCTGACACGTATTAAATTTGTGAGCATCTTTCGCAAATGTAAAAGAATCACGAGTTTAAATTTTTGTTAACAGAAACATATTATAATAAGCTGGAACCAAAAACTTTGCTGAAAAATTGTAGCGCCCAGGCTGGGGGATTTTCTTTTAGGATTAAGACGATTTTCCGGTGCAATTTTTACTTCGTAAAACTTTGTAAAACTGACCGAATTTTGTCCTCATGTTAACTATAAAATTAAAACGTTTATCAAAACAGGTTTCTTTTTCATTTTTTTAATTTTCACAAATTTCTTAAAAAAATTTTATATTTTAATTATCGAGAGTCCCAAATATCAAACCAGTGTTTAAATTTAAAATTTAATTAAAACCAATGTTTTACCGAAGATGATGCTTTTTATTTTTTTCGGCAATCCGAAACCACATAAAACCTATTGCTGAAAAATTGAATTTTGCGCCATAAACTACATTCAATTCACACTACGAACCTTTTGGACACGTTGTTCAAAGAAATAATGATAGTTTTATCCTACATTTTTATACAAAAAGCCAAACTTTTAGCGGAATATATTTTGATGACCTTTTATCCACCTTTGGACGATATTTTCGGGACTTTTATCTCCGTTTAACTTATTGACATTAATCCAATCCCCCAATACCATGAAGAGATTGCTTACATGTAAAAACAGATATCCATTCGGTTTTATTGACGCTTGGATTAAAAATTTTTACAAATAAATTATCTTTTTGCATTGTTTTTCCATATATTGGTTTTAACTTATAAACGTTCAAAATAAAATAACTAAAAAAACTCTTACTGCTATTTCAAGTTAATTTAAGTAATTGCGTTTAAACTTTGGCAACAACTTGCTGGTTGTCTTTGTTTAAGATGAAATTCCTTCGCGTCTGAAAGTCACGTTTTCTCTATCTATCCTTAACTTTATTTATACTATTAGTTTTCATTTCCTACTTCATTGCTTTTTAATTACTATTTTTCGTAACTTTACTACTTTTCTAACAAAAAATGTTTTTGTATTTTAGCACGTTTTAACTTAGGATAATCCAAGAACTCTGAAGATTTTTTATTTTCCTGGTATTTATTACTATTTTATTGTTCTGGCAATAAAATCTAGTTGTTAAAATTTAGAAATATATTTTATTATTATTTTGTAGAGTTTTTTGTATGTTTTTGTCTGGTTGAGGTTTCGTTTTCTGTATTTTGTTAAAAGTGTTTAACAATTTAATTCTAAATATAGTAAAAAACTTATACCATTAAAAAAACTAGGTGTTTTGCAAGTTTAGTTTTGCTAATTGTTATTACGTTTTAGCCGCTTGACGAATAAAAAAAACACTTTTTCTTTTGGTGTTCACTAAAAAATTCAGCAATGGTTAAATAACTAAAAGTCATTGGACTTATTACAAAGTTTCCAACTAATGATTTTTTCGTTTATTGTAAATTTGTTTATACAAAATTAGGGCTACATGGTTTATACGTTTCCTTGTGATAAATGGTTGGCCAAGGACGAAGATGACGGTGCTCTGGTTAGGGACCTTATCGCAGCCTCCGTTGTAAAAGAAACGATCAAACAAGGGGGGACCGTTAAAAAAGACATTTGTCAGAAAGCCTCCATTTCGTAAGTGTAAGCTTTTTTTGCGGACAATACAGTACGCCGTTTCAGAAATGTTTCCAACATTTATGAAACAGTGACTCCTGTATTGTCCGCAAAAAAAGCTTACACTTTACGATGGACTTCTGGCGAATGTCTTGTTTTTTAACGGTCCCGTCTTGTTTGATCGTTTCTTTTACAACGGAGGCTGCGATAAGGTCCCTAACCAGAGCACCGTCATCTTCGTCCTTGGCCAACCATTTATCACAAGGAAACGTATAAACCATGTAGCCCTAATTTTGTATAAACAAATTTACAATAAACGAAAAAATCATTGTTGGAAACTTTGTAATAAATCCAATGACTTTTAGTTATTTAACCATTGCTAAATCTTTTAGTGAACACCAAAAGAAAAAGTGTTTTTTTTATTCGTCAAGCGGCTAAAACGTAATAACAATTAGCTAAACTAAACTTGCAAAACACCTAGTTTTTTTAAGGGTATAAGTTTTTTACTATATTTAGAGTTAAATTGTTAAACACTTTTAACAAAATAATAATAATAAAATATATTTTTAAATTTTAACAACTGAGTAAAAACTTATTGCGGGAACAAAATAAATCATAATTGGATTGCCAGGGGAATATAAAAATCTTAAAAGCTTTAGACCCGTTCTTGGATTATCCTAAGTTAAAACATCTAAAATACAAAAACATTTTTGTTAGAAAAGTAGTAAAGTTACAAAAAATAGTAATTAAAAAGCAATGAAATCACAGGAAATGAAAACTAATAGGTATAAATAAAGTTAAGGATAGATAGAGAAAACATAAGACTTCAGACACAAAGGAATTTCATCTTTAAAACAAAAACAACCAGCAAGTTATTCCGAAGTTTTAAACGCAATTCTTAAATTAACTTGAAAAAAGTGGCGGTAAAAAAGTTTTTTAAGTTTATTTTGAACGTTTATAGTGTTAAAACCAATATATGGAAAAACAATGCAAAAAGATAATTTATTTGTAAAAATTTTTTAATCCAAGCGTCAATAAAACCAAATGGATATCTGTTTTTACATGTAGCAATCTCTTCATGATATAATTGGTAAGATGTGGATAAGTTAAACGATTGAGATAAAAGTCCTAAAACTAAGCCATATTTTGTAGAAGGTGGAATAAAACTGCCATAATTAGAATATATTCCGCTAAAAGTTGGCTTTTTGTATAAAGATGTGATAAAACTATGATTATTTCTTTGAACAGACATGTCCAAAAAAGGCAAAACAGAGTCTTTTTCTTGTTCATAAGTGAATTGAATGTTATTATGGCGCGAGGTCAAATTTTTTGGAAATGGTTTTATGTGGTTCGGATTGCCAAAAAAAATAAAACAGTCATCAACATATCTTCGGTAAAACATTGGTTTTAATTTAAATTTTAAATTTAAACACTGGTTTAATCTTTGGGACTCCTACAATCATAAAATATGTGAAATTTTAAGAAATTTGTGAAAATTAAAATAAAAGAGGAACCTGTTTTAGATAAACGTTTTAATTTTATAGTTAATCATGAGGACGAAATTCGGTCAGTTTTACAAAGTTTTACGAAGTAAAAATACCATTTCACCGGAGGCTTCTGACCGTCTTAATCCTAAAGGATCCCAGCCTGGGCGTTACAAATTTTTTAGCAAAGTTTTTGGTCCCAGCTTATCTGACTGTTCTGTTAACAAAAATTTAATTCGTGATTCTTTTACATTTGCAAAAGATATCACAAATTTAAATCTGTCAGAATTTCCGTCCAAAAACCTGTATATGGCTAGTTTTGATGTAAAATTTTTATTCTGTAACATTTCTGACATAACAGCGGGAAAGGTCCAGAAAATTCCACTAACAAAAAGGATTTAAAAGATTTTATCAAGTTGGCGGTTGAAAATAATGTTTTTATGTTTAATTTAAGGCTTTATCAACAAATTGATGGAGTAGCAATAGGCTCACCCCTTGGTCCCACTTTAGCAAATGCCTTTTTATGTTACCAAGAAGATATTTGGTTAAAAAATTGTCCCACAGAATTTAAACCAGTGTTTTATAGAAGGTATGTTGATGACTGTTTTATTGGTTTTCACAATCCGAACCACATAAAATCATTTCTAGAATATTTGAATTCGCGCCATAATAACATCCAATTCACTTATGAAGACGAAAAAGACTTTGTTTTACCTTTTTTTGACATGTCAATTCGAAGAAATAATGATAGTTTTACCACATCTTTATACAGAAAGCCAACTTTTAGCGGAAT